>JAQZBX010011785.1:0-42165 GCA_029593785.1 Cabassous unicinctus | reverse complement strand
TCAAAACTGCTTCTCAAAAGACTGCTTCTCAAAACTGTTCTTGCCATGCCTTTTATATTTGATTCCCCACCCACCGAGGGGTGGGGCTCAACACCCTAATCATAACCTAATCATGCCCAGATTAACAGATCAGTTTACAAGCATGATCCAATTATATTTTTGGAATTCATAATTACATCAAATTGGCCAACTGTTACACCATGGTTAAAACTTTGCATTATGTTTTACATTTTTGACATAACACTTTTATATGATTTGACAAAATTTAAAATGGCCTGTACTTGTTATTGCAAGATCATGCAGAACAATTCTAATTCCCTAAAAATGCTTATATTCCATCTATTTAATCCCACCCCCCAAACTCATGGTAACTGCTAAGCTTCAATTTTTGAAGAAGAAGATTCATAGTTACTTGCAATAATATTGAGGGCTTGACATATTTTTGTATTTTTTATTTAGGCACTGCCCATGTTCTCAAGGGATTTTTGTCCCTGTAATTGAGAACATAGCAGCACCACCCAGGTTGTGAGTTTAATATTTCTTGTTATTGTGTGGATCTTTACCCACTGAGATAACATACTATGACAATATGAACACTTAGTTATTCCACAGAAGCCTGCCCCAGGTTCACCCTATCCTGTATGGCCCCTGCACACAACACCTTACCCCAGTAAGACTCCCCTGCCATATTTGACAAAAGAATATTTCCAAAATTGTAGGTTTAACCACAGACCTGCAAATCCTCAGAGTTAATCTGCTCCTTCCTCAGACCCTCCCCGGGCCCATGGATTACTCAAACCAACCCCCCCATTACTCCTCCTCACAGACCAGCACTGCCAAAACCTTTTACATCAATGCACAACTCTCTTGTCCATACAGTGCCCAATAAAATCCTTCCAACTTAACATAGATTTTGCCCATATGGGCTTCAGGTTATTCTCTTGCTATCACCTGTAATCTACCTTCCTGAATCTAGCTTTATGAGTATGCTGAATTTGCTTAATTCATATCAGTGAGGTCATGAAACATTTGACCTTCAGTGCCTGGCTTGCTTCACTCAACAAAAGGTCTTCAATATTCATCCAGGTAATCACATGTGTTAGTATTGCATTTTGTCTTACAGCTGAGTAATGTTGCATTGTATGTATATACCACATTTTGCTTACCCATTTATCTGTTGGTGGACATTTGAGTTCCTTCCAACTTTTGTCAATAGTGAATAATGCCATAAGGAACATAGGTGTGTTTCTGAATGGAATTGCTGGATCATATGCAAGTTCTACATTTAGCTTCCTGAGGAACCACCAAACAGTCCTATACAAGGTCTGCACAATTCCATATTCTCAGCAGCAGCAGATAAGTTTTCCCTTTCCTCCACATCCTCTCCAACACTTGTAGCCCTGTTTTTTTCTTAAAGAGATGATGTATCATTGTACTTTTGATTTGCTTTTTCCTGATAGCTAGTGATATTGAGCATCTTTTCATGAGCCTTTTAAGGATTTATATTTCTTCTTTGGAAAAGTGTAGATTCAAATCTCTTGCTCATTTTTAAATGGGTTGTTTATATTTCATTATTAGATGTAGGAATTTTTATATACACTGGATATTAGATGGCTGTCAGATAGATGGTTACCACATATTTTCTCCCATTGTATAGGCAACTTATAGTTTCTTGATAAACTCATTTGAAGCACAAAAGTTTTTAATTTTCAGTACATCCGATTTATCTAATTTTTCTTTCATCTCTCATGCTTTTAGTGTAGGTTTGTGAAACCATTTCCAACTCTCAGATATTGTAGATGCTTCTCTACATTATCTTCTGGAGCTTTATGGTCTTGGCTTTTATATTTAGATCTATGATCCATGTTGAATTAGTTTTTGTATAGAACACGATATGGTGATCTTCTCTCATTCTTCTATATATGGATATCAAGTTCTCCAAACACCATTGGTTGAAGAAGCCATTCTCTTCCAGTTGATTGGGCGTGGAGACCTTGTTGAATATCAGTTGACCATATACACACGGATCTATATCAGAGTTGTCAGTTCTGTACCATTGGGCAGTATGTCTATTCTTGTGCCAATATCATGCAGTTTTGACCACTATGACTTTGTAGTGTGTTTTAAAGTCAGGTAGTGCGATTCCTCCAATTTCTTTTATATTTTTCATTATGTCTTGGGCTATTTGCAGCCCCTTGCCCCTCCAAAAAATTTCATAGTTAGCTTTTCTAATTCAGTAAACAGTGCTGTGGTAATTTTTATTGGGATGGCATTAAATCTGTAAATCAATTTGAGTAGGAAAAAATGCAGAAAAGGCATTTGGCAAGATACACCCTGTTTACTTGATGAAAAATCCTGCAAAAGATAGGGATAGATGTAAACTTTTTCAAAATGATAAGGTTTAAATATGAAAAACTCACATTGAACATCCTATTCAACGGTGAAATGCTAATGGATTTCCCTCTAATATCTGGAACAAGACAAGAATGCCTTTACATTGTGTTAGAAGTACTTGCTCAAGCACTTAGGCAAGAAAAAGATATTTTTAAAAAAGCATCCAAATTGGAAAGGAAGAATTAAACTTTCACTATTTGCAGATGACTTGATCCTATACATAGAAAGCACTGAGAAATTTAAACAAAGCTTCTAGAGCTGAAAAAAAGTTCTGTAAAGTGGCACAATATAAGATCAACAAGCCAAATTCAAGAGCATTTCTGTATGCCAATAATGAACAATGTGAGGTGGAAATCAAGAAAAAAATTGATTTACTATAGCAATTAAAAAATTGAATACCTAAGAATAATCTTAACTAAAGGTGTAAAGGACTTGTACACAGAAAAATTACACAACATTTTTAAATAAAATCAAAGAAGACTTAACAAATGGAAATATAATCTCTGTTCATGGATTGGAACACTAAACATCCTTAAATTCTGGGATGGTGATGTCCACTCTACCTATAATTAAGGGGGGGATTTATCTAATGCAGTCAATGGATGGGACTCCCTTGCTTGCAGTTGCAGGCTCTCTCATATCCTTGGTTTATTGGTTGTCAATCCTCACCTCCTTGTTAGTGGTCCTGGGTGAGTCCAATGAACAAGAGAGTAGTTGCTGCAACTCCACTGAGGTTCTGGGCTCAACTGGCATATAGACAACTCAAAGATTCCAGTCACTTGGACTTACATCTACAAATTCCAGCATCAAGTACAGATTTAAATAGAAGATGAGCTATACGAAGGGAAGCCAAAGTTGAGTCTACATCTGTCACCATGAGGAGCAAAACCTCCAATGTAGGGCCCAAGACAAGGCACCAATCTCTGGAGCTCTTTGTCCTAACCATAGGACCTGGATATATCCAAAGCCCTCAGGAGACCCATTAATTGGGGTAGTATCCACTTTGGCATTCTATGAGATCCTGTTGAGACGTGCATAAGCATGTCCTCTGGGATGACCTCCCAACTCACTTTGAACTCTCTTAGCCATATAAACTCATTTGTCTTTCCTTTTCTCCCTTTTATTCAAGGTCTTTTTCCAATTACATTGCTAGTTGGTGTTTAGTAGTAATCCCTCAGTGCCAGGGAGGCTCATACCCGGGAGTCATGTCCCATGCTGGGGGAAGGTAATGCATTTATATGCTAAGTTTGACTTAGAGAGGGACCACTTTTAAGCAACAAGGAGGCTCTCAGGAGGCAACTCTTAGGCACCCCACAACACTAGGCTAAGTTTCAATTTCAAGAGCAAAGTCTCATAAGCATAATCATCAATATCAAGGGCCCATCAGTGGATCAAACTCCTTTGTCAATCATTGCCCCTGCACTTGGGAGACTGTTGCTGCTTCATTATAGAATGTGGCAAAGCTCTCCAAGATAAGAATTCAATATTCTCTTGGTTATTGTGTGAGTCTCCACCCACTGACAATACCTTGTAAACATTTTAACATATTTATATACCTTATATGTATGCCCAGAAGAACTTCCTCCCATGTATCCCCATCACTTATACCCCACAACAATGATCCTCCCCTGCCCCACTTGGAACCCTTCTGTGATCCAAAACCTCTTCAAAAATATGAAAATAAAATAGCCAAATATAATTAATAGGAATATGAAATAATAATGATAAGTTTAAATATAAGAAAGAAAATACATAAAAATAAATAAATAAATGAAACAAAATTAAAAGATTGGGATATTAAAACATAATGAAAAACAGATACAAATTTTTTTGACATTTTCCCTTTCATCACTGTCATATCTGGTGTCCTTTATGTACAATGACATTTTCTTCCATTTTTTCCCCAGTGACTTCCTTTTATTCATTTTGTTTTCAAAGATGTTTAAGGTTTCAGTAAAATCAAATACAGAATACAGGGGACTCCCATATACCCAACATCTTCCCTCTTTTCCCTTTCCCATATTAATACCTTTTTTTATGTGGAATGTACCTTTGTTAAAAGTGATATACAAATAGTGACACATAGCTACTAACCATAGTCAACGGTTTACATTATGCTTTACATGCATAATGCGTTTACATGCTGAGTTTAGACCTTACACTTTTAAAAATGTTGATGATATTTAACATGGCCTGTGTCCATCATTGCAAGATCATGTAGAACACTTCTAATGTCCACTAAATATCCTTTATTCCATCTAGTTTATTCCTCCCTCCCTCTCCCCTCAGGGCTTACATTAAACCTCCAGCTTCACTCCTTAGATGACAAGATTCATAGTTACTTGCAACAACACTGAAGTCTTGACACACTGGTTTGTCCTCCCCTATTAGGAACTGCCCATGCTCTCGAGATACATCCTTCTTTTTGTGAACATATCAGTCCTCCTAAGGATGGGATTCCAATTCCTTCCTGCTTATTTTGTGGGTTTCCACCCACTGATGCAACATATTGTGACAAAAGGATCACTCATACACTCTCTAGAAGCCTGCTTCCCGTGCTCCCTGTCCTTAATGCCCCCCCCAAACACCCTAAACCATTATCCCTTCCTTGTCATATTGCCATATAACATCACCAAATTTTACTTTCAACCACATACCTACCAATCAGGTTTGGGGAATGAACAATAGACTAGAGTATACTTACTGTTCTTCTACTACAGATATATTATGATTCTAGGAAAGGAAGAAATTACTTCACTGATGTGGAGGCAGTGGCTACTGGCAGCTCTGGGGGCAGGGAGAGGGAAGAACAGTTGTAATATGGGGGCTTTTTTAGGACTTGAGAAACGTGCTGAATGACATTGCAATGAGAGATATAGGCCATTTTATAACATCCCATAAGATGCAGAACTGTGTGGGAGAGAGTGTAGACTACAATGTGAACTATGGTCTATGATCAGTGGCAATGCCCCAGAATGTGTTTGTCAATTGCAATGAATGTGCCACACCAATGAATGATGTTTATGTGGGAGTGTGTGGGAGGGTGGAGACTGGGGCATATAGGAATCCTTATAGTTTTTGTGTAAAATTTATGTAAGCTAAGTATCTTTTAAAAAATTTTTCTTAAAAATTAAGAATAGCTCTTAAAAAAATAGACACAATTAGATGCCTGTCCTACCCAAATTGATATGCCAATTTAACACAATCCTAATAAAAATTAAAACAACATTTTTCTTAATTAATTCTAAAAGCTAGCTATGAAATTTGATTGAGAATTTTTTTTTTTGTTATAGGTTTTGTTGGATCTGTTTTTTTTTTAATTGCTTTTTTTTTCATTCATCTTATTTGCTAAACTGGGTATATCGTCTGCAGAGGACTCTTGCAGGGTGATTAAATGATGAGCACAATCAGTCTGAGAATCTCCCTAGGGACCTAAAAGGGAAGACTCTTTTCCTGGGTTGTTTGGTTGTTGTTTTGTTTCTTGTTTGTTGTTTTCCCTTTCTTTGCTACCTAAATTTCTTTTAATTATTTTTTTCAACCTTTATTTCTTCTTTCCTTTATTTTTCTATTTTCTGTCTTCTGTTGCTTTTCTTTCATTCTCACACTACTTGTTTGATCTACATATCTTCTTTTTTTCTCATATTTACTTTGTTTTCTTTTTTCTCTTCTTATTTTCTCAGTCTATTAATTCATTCTATTTTTTCTATATTTTGTTTTTTGTTTCAGTTTTTTCTATTCCACCTTTTTATTTCTTATTCCTTGGGATTTTTATGATATTTTACACATATTATTTATTTTCCTAGATTTTGTAGAGTTCCTCTTCTACCTTTAATTATTATTTTTGCTAGAATACTTTTGCTTCTCTTATCTATTTCTTTATATGTAGTCCTAAATTTTTCTGCATTGGAAAAATAGTCAACTGTAAGGATATAAAATAAGAAGAATCAAGTGTCAAAAAAGGACCTTACCACATTAAAAACAAAACAAAACCCAGCAATATTAAACCCTAGAATAGAAAAATTAGCTAATCAATAAATAAGCCCATCAAGATATTCAGATGCCTAGACAAAATCAAATATTACAGGCCATACTAAAAATACATAAAGACATGGCCCAGTATAATGAACAAACTGAAAAACAGGAGGAGATACAGAATGTGGAAAAACTACTCATGGATGTCCAAACAAAAGGCATGAATCATGAATCAACATAATGAAGAGAAGGAAGAGAAAAAGGATATCAAGAAAACACTGTGGGAACGTACTGAAGAAATTGTAATATTACACGAAAAGTTAAGAGATCTGATGGTGATGAATAGCACAAGGCGAAATATCAAAAATACACTGGATTACATCTGTATGGGTGATGGTTCAAAACCTTCTCCTCTCCTTCTATTTCTTGCAAACCTATCTTGCATACAATAGCACTCTGAGACTGCTCAATTTCCTTAATTCATATCAGTGAGGTCATGTACTGTTCATCCTTCAATGTCTGGCTTGCTTCACTCAACATAAGGTCTTCAAGATTCATCCATGTTATCCTGTGTGTTAGCACATTATTCCTTCTTACAGTTGAGTAATATTTCATTTTATGTATGTACCACATTTTGTTTATCCATTTATCTGTTGATGGACACCTGTGTTGAATGCAACTTTTGGGAATAGTGAACAATACTGCTACGAACATTGGTGTGCATATATCTGTTCATGTCTTTGCTTTCAATTTTCAGGGTATATACCCAGCCGTGGAATTGCTGGATCACATGGAAGTTCTCTAGTTAGTTTCTTGAGGAACCACAAAACTCTTCCATAGTGGCCAGATAATTCTACAATCTCACAAGCAGTGGATGAGGGTTCCCATTTCTCCACGTCCTCTCCAACACTTACGGTGTGCTGTTTATTTAGTAGCCACCATTCTAATGGGTATAAGATGGTATCTCATTGTAAATTTGATTTGCACTCCCTAATAGCTAGTGATGGTGAGCATCTTTTCATGTGCTTTATAGCCATTTGCAAATCTTCCTCAGAAAAGTGTCTTTTCAGGTCACTTGCCCATTTTTAAAATGAGTTTTTTGTCTTTTTTTTTTTTTTGCAGTGTAGGATTTCTTTATATATGCCGGATATTAGGCTCTATCAGCTTTATGGTTGCCAAATTTTTCTCCCATTGAGTAGGCTGCCATTTTACTTTCTTGATAGTGTCCTGTGAGATGCAGAAATTTTTAATTTTGAGGAGATCCCATTTATCTATTTTATATTTTGTTGCTTGTGCTTTGGGTGTGAAGTTCACGAAACCATTTCCTATTAAAAGGTCCTGTAGATGCTTCCCTACATTATCTTCCAAGGTCTTTATGGCCTTGGCTCTTATATTTAGGACTTTGATCCATCTTGAGTTGATTTTTATATAAGTTGTTAGATGGTGTTCCTCTTTCATTCTTTTGGATATGGATATCCAGTTCTCCAAGCACCATTTGTTGAAGAGGCCATTCTCTCCCAACTGAGTAGGCTTGGTGGCCTTGTTGAATATCAGTTGACTGTATATGTGAGGATCTATATTAGAACTCCCAATTTGGTTCCATTGGTCAGTATGTCTACCCTTGTGCCAATACCATTCAGTTTGTTTATTTATTTATTTATTTATTTATTTATTTTCATATATATTTTAAAAGATGCTTAGATTACACAGATGCTACACAAAAATTACAGGGATTCCTGTGATCTCCACCTCCCATACCTCCCATAACATCTCACATAAACCTCTTTCATTAGTGTGGCACATCAACTGCAATGGATATATACATCCTGAGGCTTTGCCACTAAGCATAGACCACAGTTCACATCATAGGCCACACTCTCTCTCACACAGTTCTGCATGGTATACGCTGCTCTAAAATGGCCTATTATCTGTCACCACAACATGGTATTACCCCCAAGTAATACCATGCAGTTTTGACCACTGTAGTTTGTAGAATGTTTTAAAGTCAGGTAGTATGATACTTCCAAATTCATTTTTCCCTTTTAAACATGTCTTTGGTGATTTGGGGCCTCTTTCCCTTCCAAATTTTGTATCTAGTTTTTCCAGTTCATTAAAAAATTCAGTGTTGATTTTAATTGAGATTGCATTAAATCTGTAGATTAGTTTGGGTAGGATAGACATTGTGATGAGGTTTAGTCTTCTTATCCATTAACAGGGAATATTCTTCCATTTATTTAAGTGTTCTTTGATTTCATTTAACAGTGTCTTGTAGTTTTCTGCATATAAGACTTTTACATATTTAGTTAAATTTATTCCTAGGTATTTGATTCTTTTAGTTACTATTGTAAATGTTATTTTTTCTTGATTTCCTCTTCAGATTGCTCGTTATTGGTATACAGAAATGCTACTGATTTTTGAGCATTGATCTTATAGCCTGCAACTTTTTCTGAACTCCTTCATAAGTTCTAGAAACTTTGTAAAAGATTTATCAGGGCTTTCTATTTATAGGATCATGTCGTCTGCAAATATACTGAAATTTTTACTTCTTCCTTTCCACTTTGGATGCCTTTTATATCTTTTTCTTGCCTCAGTGTTTGAGCAAGTACTTCTAAGACAATGTTAAATAAGAGCAGTGATAGTGAGCACCCTTGTCTTGTTCCTGATCTTAGAGGGAAAGATTTTAGGATTTCACTATTGAAGATGATGTTGGCTCTGGGTTTCTCATATATATCTCTTTTCAATTTCTGAAAGTTTCCTTCTATTCCTATCTTTTGCAGTGTTTTTATCAGGAAAGAATGCTGTATTTTGTCAATTGCTTTTTCTGCATCTATAGAGATGATCATGTGATTTTTTTCTTTCAATGCAGGGTTGACAGGTGGGTAGATTAGGAAGGTTGAGTTAGAAGGTCCAGGATACTTGGGGGATGGTTGGGAGAGGGACCAGGTGATCATTGGAGATTCGTGGGTATGAGGTTGAAAGTACAGAGGTGGGAATGCTCTTATGGCAATATGACTAGGAAGGATCACTGGTTTAGGGTGTTGGTTTGGGGGGCATTCAGAACAAGGCACACCTAGAGAAGGCTTCTAGGAAGTGTGTCAGTGTTCATTCTGTCATGATGTGTTGTATCAGTGGGTGGAGAACCACATGATGAGTGGGAAGGAGTTGGACTCCCATCTTTGGGAGAATTGATTCATTCATAAATAGACAGGCGAGGGTCTTTCAAGAGCAAGGGCAGTTCCTAACAGGGGAGGACACACCAGTGTGTCAAGACTTCTTGTTGCATGTAACTATGAATCTTGTCATCTAACGAGTCAAGCAAGGGTTTTGTCATGGGCCCCAGCGGGATGGTGTGGGAGGAATAGAATAGATCAAATAGGGGGTATTTAGTGGTCAGTAGAAATGTTCTTCATTACCATACGGTGATGGACAGAGGACATGGTAAATATCATCAAAATTTATAAAAGTATACGGTCTAAAATGTAAACGATAGCATAAACCATTGACAATTTTAGTAGCCATGTTTCCCTATTTGTATATCAGCTATAACAATGCTACCATCCACATACAAAAAGGTATTAATATGGGAGGGGAGGGAAGGGAGAGAAAGTTGGATATATGAGAGTCTCATGTATTCTGTGTGTGACTTTGCTATGACCTAAAACTTCTTTGAAAACAAAATGAAAAATAGTGGGACACTGGGGAATGAGAGGGGGAAGGTGCCACAGTACAAACTGGACACCAGATATTGCAGTGATGAAAGGTAAAAATCAAAATTTCTTTTATATTTTTCCTTTTTTTTATATCTCAATCTTTTAATTTTATTTTATTATTTTTTTTTTAATTTTTATGTATTTTATCTCTTACATTCAAAATTATTATTATTTCATTTTCCTATTAATTGAATTTGGTTATTTTAATGGCTTCATCTTTGAAGAAGCTTTGGATCCCAGAAGGGTTGCAACTGGGGTGGGGGTGTTGGTGTGGGGTGTCAGGGATGGCGGATTCATGGGAGGAAGTTCATCTGAGCATAAATATAAGGTATATAAAAATGTTCAAATGTTCATGGGATATTGTCACAGTGGGTGGATAATTACTAAATAAATGAGAGAATACTGAATTCCCATCCTGGTGAGTTCTGCCACATTCTCTAAGGGAGCAGCAACAGTCCCCCAAGTGCAGGGGCAGTGACTGGTGAAGGAGGATGATCCACTAACGGGCGCTTGATATTGATGACTAGTCTTAGGAGTCTTTGCTCTTGAAATTGAAACTCAGCCTATTGTTATGGGGTGCCTAAGGGTTGCCTCCTGAAAGCATCCTTGTGTTCAAATGTGGCCTCTCTCTAAGCCAAACTTAGCATATGAATGCATTACCTTCCTCTTTGCATGGGACATGACTCCCGGGGATGAGCCTCGCTGGTACCAAAGGATGCTACCAAATGCCAACTGGTAATGTGACTGGAAAAATACCTTAAGTAAAAGGAGGAAAAGGTAAAGACAAATGAGTTTATATGGCTAAGAGATTTCAAAATGAGTCGGGAGGTCATCCTAGAAGTGAAGCTTATGCACATGTCAGTAGGATGTCGAAGAATTCCAAAGAGGATATCACCCCCAATAGTTGGGATCCTGAGGGCTCTGGAGACACCCAGGTCCTATGTCAGGGCAGATAGCTCCAGAGTTTAGTGCCTTGACAGTAGGCCCTACTTTAGAGTTTGTGTACCTGAGAGTGACAGAGTGGACTCAACTATGTCTTCCCTGCACATGGCTCATCTGTCCCTTCTATTCAAACCTATATTTGATGTTGGAGTTTTTAGATGTACGTCCAGAGACTTGAGTCTTTGGGCTGTTCATGTGCCATCTGGGCCCAGAAACTTGGTGGAGCAGCTACTCCTCTTCTACAGTTCATTGAACACACCCAGGACAAATGGTGGGGGATGATGTTGGACAACTGCCATCCCAGGGAATGGAGAGAGTCTGTAGCTGCAGGCAGGATAATCCTGTCAATCTTCCCTATGGGATATAAGCCCCCTCTTAATTGGAGGTGAAGTGGACATCTCCATCCCAGACTCTTCACGATGGTGGGAAGTGCTTTGGACTACAGTAGACTTACTTTTATTGTACAGTAAACATATTGTGATTCAAGCAATGGAAAAAATTACAACATTGATGTGGAGCCAGTGGCCACCGGAGGCTCTGGGGCAGAGAGAGGGAAAAGCAGTTGTAATGCAGGGGCTTATTTAGGACTGGGGGATTGCTCTGAGTGACATTGCAATGACAGATATAGGCCATTTTATATCATCATATAATATGCAGAACTGTGTGGGAGAGAGTGTGGTCTACAATGTGAACTATGGACCTTGCTTAATCACAAAGCACCAGGATGTATTTATCAATTTAAATTAATGTGCTACACTAATGAAGGATGTAAATGTGGGAGGCTGTGGGAGGTGTGGAAGGTGAGGCGCATGAGAATCCCTGCATTTTTTGTGTAACATTTATGTAATCTAAGTATCTTTTTAAAAAATGAAATAAAAGCAAAAGACTGAAAAAAAAATTCCCTCAGAGCAGATATGAAAAGGCAGAGGAATCAGTGATGCTAAAGATAGTACATCTGAAACCAGTCCGAAGAACAGATAGATAAAAAAAGATTGAAAAAACGTAGCAAGTACTTATGTATTTGAATGACAACAGAAAATGCACAAACATACACATTAGAGGCATCCCAAAGGGAGAAGAGAAGGGACAGAATGCAGAAGGAGTGTTGAAGCAAATAATAGCTGAAAATTTCTGAAATGAATTGAGGGACATTGCTGTACATGTCCAGGAAGTGCAGCATACACCCAAACAGCATAAATCCTAACAGGCCTACTCCAAGACATATCCTTTTCAAATTATCTGAAGCTCATGACAAGGAGAACTCTGAAAGCAGCAAGAGAAAAGAGATATATCATACACAAGGGAAGCTCATTATGATTAAATGTTGACTTCTTATCTAAAAACATGGAGACAAAAAAGCAGTGGTATGACATAGTTAAGGTGATAAGAAGGCAGTCATATGACATAGTAAAGTCTCTTAAAGAAAAAAAATTCCAGCAATGGTGGTCTTCAGAAATGAGGGAGAGTTCAAAATATTCACAGATAAACAGAAATTAAGAGTTTCTCTATATGAAACTTGCCCTTCAAGAAATACTTCAGGGAGTTCTGCAGGTTGAAAGGGAAAAAACAAGAGAGACAGTTGGAGGACAGTGTAGGAAGGAAGATTATTGGTAAGAAAAAAATAATAATAATAAAAAGATAGAGCTATTAAAAAAAACTAAAGAATATATGGCTAATATAAGTAATGGCTTGAGAGTAAAAACCGAGAATGTTAATGGATTAAACTATCCAATCAAGAGTCACTGATTGACAGAATGGATAAGGAAATATGAAACACCTATATGCTGTCGAAAAAACAAACTCACCTTAGACCTAAGGATGCAAGGAAGTTGAAAGTGAATGGTTGGAAAACAAATTTACATACAATCAATAACCAAAAAATGTAAGGAGTAGCTATATCATTATCAGACAAAACAGACTTTAAATGCATATCTTTTGTAAGAGACAAAGAAAGACACTATGTATTAATGAAGGGGGAATCTATCAAGAAGAAAAACAATCATAAACATTTATGCACCTAAGCAGGGCCCCTAAAAATACCTGAGGCAAACATTGGGAAAATTAAGTGGAGAAATAGATACTTCTACAATTATAGTTCGGGACTTTAATATATCATTGTCACCATTAGGCAGAACATCTCAACAGAGGATCAAAAATAAAACAGAGATCGTGACTAATACAGTAGAGTTTCTATACATAATAGACATACAGAAGAATAAACCCCAATGCAGTAGGATACAGTCTTCTCAAGCACACATGGATCATCCTCCAGAATAGAGCACATGCTAAGCACTTGACAACTCTCAACAAATTCAGAAACTTTGAAAGTATACAGAGTAATTTCTCTGACCACAGTGGAATGAAGTGGAAATCAGTAAGGGCCAGAGAATCAGATTCCACAAAAAGGTGGAAATTAAACAACACACTCTTAGACAATCAGCGGGTCAAGGAATAAATAGCAGAAGAAATCAGTAACTACATTGAAACAAATGAATGTGACAAAAGAACTTTTCAGAACTTACGGCATGCAGCAAAAGTAGTGATGTGAGGGAAATTTATAATCATAAAAGCTTACATTATAAAAGAAAGAGCTAAAATCAAAGACTGAACAACACAGCTGGATGAATTAGAAAATGACCAACAAACTAATCCCAAAGTAATTAGAAAGAAAGAAATAACAAAGATTGGAGCAGAGTTAAATGAAATTGAAAATTAGAAAGAGAAAAAAATTGACAAAGGTAAAGATTGTTCTTTGAGAATATCTAAAAAATTGACAAGACTTTAGCTGGACTAACAATGAAATAAAGAGAAGATTCAAATACAAAAAATAAATGTAAATGGGGAGATCACCACAGACCCCACTGAAAGAAAGTGTATCATAAGGGGATACTTGGAAAAATGTAATGTCACAAGATGGATAACTTAGATGATACTTACACATTTCTAGAAAAACACAAGCAGCCAACATTTACAAGAGAAGAAATTGAACTCAGCACACCAATCCCAAGTAGAGATTTAATTAGTTATCAAAAACCTCCCAACAAGGAAGAGCCCAGGACCATAGGTCTTTGCAAGTGAATTCTAAAAATCTTTCTGGAAAGAACCAACAACAATCCTGCTTGAGCGCTTCCAAAATGTAAAAATGGAAAGAACATTGCCCATCTCATTCTATGATGGCAACATCACTCTACTAACAAAGCCACATAAAAATACAACTAGAAAGGGAATCTAAAGACTAATCTCTGTGATGAATCTGGATGCTAAAAAACTCAAAAAAAAATTGCAAATCATATTCAACAACACATCAAATGAGCTATACACTATGACCAAGTGGGGTTCATCCCTGCCATGCAAGGATCTTTCAACATAAGAAATCAATCAATGTAATACAGTACATTAATAGATTGAAAGAGAAAAATCACACAGTCATCTCAATTGAGGCAGAAAAATCATTTGAAAAAATGCAGCACCATTTTCTGATAAAAAACACTTCAAAAGATGGAAATAGAAGGACACATACTCAACAAGATAAAGGGTATACATGAAAAATTCACAGCTAGCATAATATATATGGTGAATCCTAAAAACTTTCCATCTAAAATCTAGAACAAGAAGAAAATGCCCACTGTCACCACTCTTATTTAACACTGTGTTAGAAATACTTGCTCAAACACTCAGACAAGAAAAAGATATAAAAGATATCCAAACTGGAAAGGAAGAAGGAAATTTTCACTATTTGCAGATGACATGATTCTATACATAGAAAGCCCTGTGAGATTTACAACAATGCTTCTAGAGCTGAAAAATGAGTTTGGTAAAGTGGTAGGATATATTTTAACATGCAAAATTCAGTAGCATTTCTGTAAACCAATAATGAGCAATCTGAGGGAGAAATCAAGAAAATCCTCTTTACAAAAGCAACTAAAAGAATCAAATACCTAAGAATAAAATTACCTAAAGATATAAAGGACTTGTACACAGAAAACTACACAATATTTTTAAAGGAAATCAAAGAATACCTAAATAAATGGAAAAATATTCCCTTTTCATGGAGAGGAAGACTAAACATCTTAAGATGTTTATTCTACACAAACTGATTTACAGATTTAATGCAATCCCAATAAAAATTAGCACAGCATTTTTTACTGAATTGGAAAATCTAACTATGAAATTTATGTGGAAGGCCAAGAGGCTCTGAATAGCAAAGATATATAAAAAAGGAAATTTAAAGAACCATACTACCTGACTTTAAAACAAACTGCAAAGCTACAGTGGTCCAAACTGCATGGTATTGGCACAACAATGAACATGCTGACCAATGGAATTGAATTGAGAGTTCTGATATCGATCCTTGTATGTACCGTCAAGTGAAATTCAACAAGGGCACCAAGCACACTCAGCTGTGAGAAAATAGCCTGTTCAACAATTGGTGCTTTGAGATCTGAATATATATGAAAATGATTGATAGAGGAATACTATCTCACATCTTAAACAAAAATTTATTCAAGGTAGATCAAAGATCTAAATATAAGATTCAAGACCATAAATGTTTTGGAAGATAATATAATGAAGCATCTACAATGTCTTGAATTAGGAAATGATTTCATGAACTTTACAACCAAAGCATGAAAAATGAGAGAAAAAATAGATAAAAGGGATCCCTTCAAATTTAAAAAGTTTTTCATCTCAAAGTACTTTGTCAGGAAAGTGAGTGAGTCTACTCAATGGGAGAAAATATTAGACCACCATGTATCTGATAGGGACTAATATCCAGCATATATAAAGAAATCCTACATCTCAAAAATAAAAAGACACACAACCCATTTTAAAAATGGGTAAATGATTTGAATAGACACTTCTACAAATAAGAAATAAAAATGGCTAAAAAGCACAGGAAAAGATACTCAATATCTCTAGTTATTAGGTAAATGAAAATCAAAACAACAATGAGATTTCATCTTACACTCACTAGGACTGGCAGATATTAAAATACAGAGGACTACAAGGTTTGGAGAGGATATGGAGGAAGGTGAACCCTAATCCACTGCTGGAGGGAATACAGAATGGTGCAACCATTGTGTAGGACAGTCTGTAGGCTTCTCAGGATGCTAACTGTAAAATCCACATATGATCGTGCAATCCCACTACTGGTTATATATCCAGAAGAATTGAAAGCAGGGATATGAGTAAATATATATTCATAGCAGCATTATTCCCTACTGCCAATAGTTGGAAACAACCCAAATGTCCATCAACAGTTGAATGGATAAGCAAACTCTGGGAGATACATACAATGGAATATTACTCAGCTGTAAGAAGGAATGCAGTACTAATACATGGAATAACATGGATGAACCTTGAAGTCCTTATGTTGAGTTAAGCAAGCTAGGCACTGAAGGACGAATATTACATGACCTCACTGACATGAATGAAGCAAATTAAGCAGACTCACAGAGGTAGAGTCTGAAAGAGATTTACAGGAGACAGAAAGGGTGTAGAGAGTTGTGAGCCAATACTCAAATGTGCAGAATCTGTGATAAAATGGAAAGGCTTATTTGGGCAATGGATGGGCATGACAGTGATGCAGTGTTGCTATTGAGTTTGGTGGTGCTGTTCTGTGAGGGAGTAGTGTGGGGCAGTTTGCACTGTCCATGGAAATAGGGGGACAGTCGGGGGAGGGAGCAGATGAACTCTGGGTATTTGCAGGTATGTGGTTGAAACTACAAAGTTGGTGATGTTCTTTTGGCAAATCTGGCAATGAAGGGTTACTGGTTTAGGAAGTTGGATGTGGGGGTTTGTGGGACAGGGCACACCTGGGGCAAGGTTCTAGGGAGCATGTGAGTGTTTATTCTGCAACAATGTGTTGTATCTGTGTATGGAGACCCACACAATGAATGGGAAAGTATTAGACTCTCATCCAGGGAAGTCTGCTATGATCTCAAATAGAAGTGTGGGAGTCTCTCAAGAAAAAAGGCAGTGCGTAATAGGGAAGGTCATGCTGTTTTTCAAGTCCTCAATGTTGTTGCAAATGATTATGAATCTTGTTCTTCAGGGAGTGAAGCTTGGTGAATACCATGGGTTCTGAGGGGAGTGGGAGGCAGGAGTAAAATAGATGGAACATGGGTTGTTTTGGGGGAATTGGAATTGTTCTACATTATCTTGCACTGATGGATACAGGCCATGTTAAATTTCATAAAACTTTATGAAAGTTTATGGTAAAAAATGCAAACCATAATGTAAATCTTTGACCATGGTTAGTAGCAATGTATCAAAATTTGTATAACAATTGTAACAAATATACCATCCACATATAAAATGTTATTAGTAGGGGAAATGGGAAACAGAGGAGGTAGTTAGATATATGAATACCCTCTATATTCTATAGATGACTTTTCTGTAACCTAGAGCTTCTGTGAAGATAAAATAAAATAAAAAAAAGACACTGGGGAATTAAATGGAAGAAAATGTCACTGTACATACAAGACAACAGATCTTAGAGGGATGAAAAACATAATGCCAAATATTTTTTATTTTATTTTTAATTTTTAATTATTTCAAATTCTTTTTAAATTTTTGTATTTTATTTGTTATTTTTTAAGCTATCAATATCATTTCATTTTTCTGTTAATTTCATTCAAATATTTGTGGGCTTCATTTTTGAAGATGTTTGGTCACAAAAGGGTTACAACTTTGGTACGAGAGAATCATTAGTGTGGGTTGTCAGTGATGGGGGATGTATGGCAGGGCACAACCATAAGAAATGTGGATGATTTCAAGTGTTCATGAGGCATTGTCTCCATGGATGGGGATCGACACAATATCTGAAAGAATATAAAATTCCCATCCTGGTGAGTTCTGCTGCATTCTTGATTGGGACAGCAAAAATTCCCTGAGTACAGGAGCAGTGACTAGTAAAGGAGGATGGACATTTGATGGGCCCTTGATATTGATGACTGTACTTATGAACCTTTTCTTTTGAAATTGAAAGTTAGCTTAGTATTATAGGTAGACTAAGAGTTACCTCCTGAGAGTCTCTTTGTTGCTCAAATATAACAATTCTCTAAGCCAAACTCAACATAAATGTATTACCTTCCCTCTGGCATGGAACATGACTCCTGGGGATGAACCTTCCTGGCACTGAGAGATTACTACCAAGCACGAACTAGCAATGAAACTGGAATTAGACCTTAACAAAGAGGGGGAAAGAGTAAAGAAAAATGAGTTTATATGGCTAAGAGACTTCAAAGTTAGTTAGGAGGTCATTCTAGAATTTATGCTTATGCACATCTCAGCAGGATGTCATTGACTGCCACAGTAAATATTGTTAGAAACAGTGGGGCTCCTGAGGACTATGAAGACATCCAGACACTATAGGGAGGGCAGACAGCTCAGGAGTTTGGCAACTTGCCAGCAGGCCGTACTGTGGAATTTATGCTCCCCAGTGTGACAGAGTTGGACTCAGTTGTGGTTTCCCTACACATGGCTCTTCTGCCCCTTTGATTTGAACCAAGAGTTAGACTAGAGTTGATAGGTTTATGTCCAAGAGAAGTAAATCTATGGGCTTTCCATTTACCAGTTGGGCCCTTAAACTCAACAGATTTGCTTCAACACCTACTCTCCAGTTCATTGGACTCCCCTAGAACAACGAACAAGGAAATTATAATGAATAATGACTATTGCAAGGAACAGAGAGATGTAAGCAAGATAGTCTCATTCATCTGTCCCATGTGATCTAAGTCCCCTCTCAAGTAGAGGTTGAGTTGACATCACCATCCCAGAATCTTCAGTGTTGGGGAATGAATGATGCACTAGAGTAGAAATACTATTATTCTACTATACACTTGTGATTGTAGGAATGGTAGAATGTTTATCATTGATTTGTAGGTTGTTACTCCCAGAGGTTTTGAGGGGAAGGAAAGGGAAGAATAGGTGTAATATGTGGGCATTTTGGGGACATTGGAATTCACCTGAATGACATTGCAATGACAGATGTGGGCCATTATATATCTTGCCATAGCTTACAAAATTGTGTGGGAGAGAGATTAAATTATAATGTAAATTATAATCCTCACTTAGTGTCAATGCTTCCATATATGTTCATCAATTTTAACAAATCTACCACACTAATGAAGTATGCTGTTAATGTAGGAAAATGTGGGAGAATTAGGGAGGGGGAATATGGGATTCCCCTATATTTTCTATGTAACATTTATGTAATAGAATATAAATGCAAAACTATTGTTAGAAACAAAGAAAACACTACATATTAATAAAAGGGATAATATACCAAGAAGAAACATAAACATTTATGTACATAACCAGGCTGCCCCAAAATACATGAAACAAATTTTGGAAAACATTAGGAGAAAAATAGATGCCTCAACAGTTATGGTGGGGGATTTAATACAGCATTATCATTATTATATAGAACATCTTGACTGAGGATCAATAAATAGAGACCATGAATAATAATTTAGAGGATCTAGATGTAATAGACATATACAGAACATTTCACCCAAATACAGCAGTACATACATTCTTCTTAAGCACACATTGGATCATTCTGCAGGACAGACCACATGGTAATTTGCAGACCATATCTCAAGAAATTTAGAAAGATTGAAATTATACAAAGTAATTTCTCTGACCACAATGGAATTAAGCTGGAAATTAATAAGGGGCAGAGGACCAGATTATACACAAAGATATGGAAGTTAAAAAACACTTTTAGACAATCAATAAGTCAAGGAGGAAATTGCAATATAAATCAGTAACTACTTGAAATGGGATGTAACAAATTAGTTTTGAGAGGGAAATTTATAGGCATAAATTAGAGTAAAAAGCAGAAAGTGTTAAATTCAAAGATCTAGTGTACACCTGGATGAAGTATAAAAAGAGCAACAAACTAATCATAAAGCAAACAGAAAAAATGAAATAAAGATTGGAGGATGACTAAATGAAATTGAGAATTAAAAATTCTAGAAAAATTAACAAAACCAAAAGTTGATTCATTGAGAAGGTTAATAAAACTGACAAACCCTTAGCTAAATTAACTAAGAAAAAAATAGTGAAGATGAAAGAAAATAAAATAAAAAATGAGAGGGCAGTTATCTCCGATCACACAGAAATAATGAGTATCATAAGAGGATACATAAACAATTTGTATGCCAAAAAGATGTATAATGTAGATGAAATGGACAAATTTCTAGAAGCACACAAGCAACCTACATTGATGACAGAAAAAAATTGGTGAAGTCCAGCAACCAAACAAAAGTAAAAACATTGAAAAAGCATTTGACCAAATACAGTATCCTAACTTTTTAAAAACATTTAAAAAGATAGGGATAGACGAAAACTTCCTCAACTAGATAAAGGGTATTTGTGAAAAACCCACAACTAATATTACATTCAATGGTGAATTGCTAAAGACTTTCCCTCTAAGATCTGGAAAAAGGCTATAAGACCCACTATCACTGTTCTTATTTACCATTGTGTTAGAAGTACATGCTGGAGCCCTTATGCAAGAAAAATAATTAAAAGATCCAAATTGCAAAGGAAGAAGTAAAAATTTCACTCTTTGTAGATGACATGATCCTATATATACATAGCCTTGAAAAATTTACAACAAAGCTTAAAGAGCTGATAAGTGAGTTTAGAAAAGTGGCAGGATATAAGATCAACATGCACAAATCAGTAGCATTTTTGTACACTAATAATGAGAGAGCTGAGAAGGAATCAAGGAAAAATGGCATTCTCAATCACAACTAAATAGTCAAATATCTAGGAATAAACTCAACTAAAGATGTAGAGGACTTTACAAAGAAAATTTCACAATGTTTAAAAGTAAATCAAAGCAGACCTAAGTAAATGGAAGAATATTCCAGGTTCATGATTTGGAAAACTAAACATCATTAAGATGTCCATCCTTCCCAACTTAATTTACAGGTTAAAAACAATCCCAATAAAAATTTCAACTGCAATTTTGTTAACTGGAAAAGGTAATTCAATACCATGTGCATGGTGTTGGCAGAAGGAGGGACATACTTACTAATGGAACTGAATTAAGATTTCTGATATAGATCCTCTCGTATATGATCTACTGATATTCAACAAGGTCACCAAGGCACCTCGAATAGGACAAAATTCCCTCTTCAAGAAATGGTTCTGGTACAACTGAATATTCATATAAAAAAATGAGAGGATCACCATCTCATGCACTATACAAAAGTTAACTAAATAAAGATCAAAGACATAACTAGAAGAGTCAAGATCATATATCCTTGAAGATAATGTAGGGAAATATCTAGGAGTTCTTGTAGTAGGATATGGTTTCATAAACTTTACAACAAAATCACAAGCAAAAAAAGAAGAAAATAGGTAAACGGGACCTTCACAAAACTAAAAACTTTTCTACTTCAAAGTAGTCTGTTCCAGAAAGTGAAAAGGCAGCCTATTCAAAGGGAGAAAATATTTAGGAAACACTAGTCTGATTGGGGCCTAATATCCATCATATACAAAGAAATCCTACATCTCAAAAATAAAAGACAAAGAACTCATTTAAAAAGTGGGGATGAAATTTGAGTAGAAACTTTTACTGAAAGGAAATACAAATGGCTAAAATTCCCATGAAAAGATGTTCAACATCACTAGTTATTAGGGCAATGCATATCAAAAGCAAAATGTGATATCATTTACACCTATTAGACTCATGGCTATTAAAAAACAGAGAAATACATGTGTTGGAAAGGATGTGGAGAAATGGAAACACTCATCTACTATTGATGGGAATGCAGAATGGTGCCAATATTGTGGAGGACAATAAAGTGGTAACTCAGGTAGCTAAGTATAGAACTCACATATGATCCAGCAACCCCACTGCTTTGTATATTCCCAGAAGAATTGAAAGTAGGGATATGATAAGATATATCCATACCAATGTTTATAGTGGCATTATTCACTATTGCCAAAAGTTGGAATTAACCCAAGTATCCAACAGAAGATGAATGGATTAGCAAAATGTTTTATATACATACAAAGGAATATTACTCAGCAGTAAATTTTCTTCAACATCCAAAGATATCAGCCATTTTGAAAGGCAATACTCCATTCAACTGACTATTGTCAAAAAAGCCTAGGGTTTGCTAGGTATTAGCAATGATGCTTTTCATTTTCATACTTTTCCATTTTGAACCTGGCAACTCTCTGATCTCTTAATCTGGATGGCCAAGATATGCCTTTACTTTGGCCCAGCCTGAATATTGGATGCCAGGGATAGCTAGGGGAGTATTCATAGCTGTATTTGTGAAATGTTTAAAAGAGAAGTTAAGTTTCCAGATAAGGGGAGTCTGATCCCTGGCTCTTATGGACTGAGCAACCAAGTAGAATTGGTGACTAAGTCCCAGGTAAAGTTAACTGGAAACATAGAGATAAACCATACCATCAACTCCTAGCAAAATGGAATAAAGAAGAACAGATTTGAGGGGAACATTCTCTCAGCACAGCTTTGAATGCATTCCACAGATTTTGATACATTGTGTTGTCATTTTCATTCATTTCAAGGTAATTATTGGTTTCTTTTGCAATTTCCTCCTTCACCCAATAAATGTCTAAGAGTGTATTTTTTAAAATTTCATATCTTTGTGTCTAATCTGCTTCTTTGCCCCTTACTGATTTCCAGCTTCATTCCATTGTGGTCAGAGAAATTACTTTGTATAATTTCAATATTTCTGAATTCATTGAGATTTGTTCTTTGAGCTAGCATGTGGTCTATCGTGGAGAATGGCCCATGTGCTGTCAAGAAGAAAGTATATCTCATCATATTTGGGTGTAATGTTGTGCATATTTTTATTAGGTTGAGATCCTCTATTGCATTATTCAAGCCTTTGTTTCTTTGTGATTCTCTGCCAAGATATTCTGTCTAATGGTGATAATGATGTATTAAAGTCCCCCCACCCCATAATTATAGAGGCATCTATTTCTCCACTAATTTTTTTTGA
This sequence comes from Cabassous unicinctus, assembly GCA_029593785.1. Lineage (NCBI taxonomy): Eukaryota > Metazoa > Chordata > Mammalia > Cingulata > Chlamyphoridae > Cabassous > Cabassous unicinctus. The sequence goes on along the minus strand of JAQZBX010011785.1, from coordinate 19,151 downwards.
GGTTAGTCTCATATACTTTGAGGCAACTTGGTTAGGTGCATAATGGTTTATGATTGTACTTTCTTCTTTGCAGATTATCCCCTTTATTAAAATATAGTGTTTTTTTGTGTGTCTTACAATAGTTTTTCATTTAAAGTCTATTTTGTCCAATATTAGTGTAGCTACCCCCCCCTTTTGTGGTTATTGTTTGCTAGTAAAATTGTTTTCCAACCATTCACTTGCAACATCCTTGTATCCCTGGGAATGAGGAGAGTTTCTTTTAGACAGCACATAGATAGGTCATATTTCCTTATCCATTCTGCCATCTATTTTCTTTTATTGGAGAGTTTAATCCATTAAAATACAAAGGTATTACTTTAAAGCAGTAATTACATTAGCCATATTTGCTTTAGGTTAATATATCTCATATGCTGTTTGTATTTCTCATTTTATTTTTTAGTTATTCTTTTTAATAATCTCTTTTTCTACACTTTCTTTCCACCTCCTCTCACCTGCCTTTCCTATCAACCTGAAGAGCTTCCTTTAGTATTTCTTGATCGGCAAGTTTCTTGTTGACAAACTCTCCTAATTTCTGTTTACCAGTGAATATTTTGAATGTTCCCTCATTTTTGAATGCCCACTTTGCTGGTTACAGTATTCTTGGTTGGCCACTATTTTCTTTTAGCACTTTAATTATGTCATACCACTTCTTTCACACCTCTAAGGTTTCACAAAAGAAATCAGTGATTAATTTTATTGAACTTCTCTTATATGTAATGGATCTCTTTCTGTTGCTGCATTCAGTATTTTCTCTTTATCTTGAACAATTGATAATTTGAAAGGTATATGTCTCAGGGATGGCCTGTTAGTATTTGTACTGTTTTGAATGCACTATACTTCCTGGACATGTATATCCAAGTCCCTTAAAAGAGTTGGGAAATTTTCATGCCATGATTTCCTCCAACACTGCTTCTCTACCCTTTAACTTCTCTTTTCTGTATGTGATGCCCATCATGCATATATTTGTGCATTTCATGTTGTCTTTCAATTCCCTGAGTCTCTCCTAATATTTTTCTATCTATTTTATCTATATGTTCTATCTGTGTGATTTCAGTACTATCTTCAATGTTACTAATTCATTCCTCTGCTTGTTCAAATCTTGCTGTTACGTGTTTCCATCATATATACAATTCCATGCACTATGTCATTTATCACCATCAGATTTGTTATCTTTTTATATTTGTTCATGATTTCTTCTGTATAGTCCCTCACTGTCTTCTAATATTCTTTTCATTCACTTCATTAAGTGGACTCATGATATTTGTTTGAACATCCTTGATTAGTTCTTCCATGTTCAGCATCTCCTTCTGTTTTTAAGTTTGCTCATTATAAAGGGCCATGTCTTCCTGTTTCTGTGTATGGCTTGTAATTCTGGTGTCTAGTCACCTTCTTATCTTGATGGGTTTATTCAGATGGTTAGCTTCTCTTTCTTCTCTGGGGTTTATTTTATTTTGTTTTGTGTTATGGTTAATCTTTGTCATTTCATTCTATTTATTCAATATACTTGTTGTCTGGGTTCCCCCATAAAATATTAAGACATAAAAAAGGAAAGAAAAGAGAAGAGGAAAAAAATAAAAAGTTAAAAGATGAGAAATGAATTTTAAAGGACCAGGTAGAAAAGAAATAGTAAACATGAATTAAGTGAAAAATCAAGAAAAATAAACAGAATTAAAACTGAAAAACGTGGAACAAAAAAGAGAGAAAGGAAAAATTGAATGAAATGAAAAACCAGAAAGTTGAGAAGTAAAAAAGTGAGGAGTAAACAAGAGAAGTTGAAACGACCTAAAAGCAATGGAAGAGGGAAAATGAAATAAATAAGTAAATAAACAAATAAATAGAAACTAGAAAAAAGAGAAGAAAAGAAGTAAATAAAGCAAGAACAACAAGAAAAAAAATAAAAAAGATTTCCCTCTCAGGCCACTAGGAACCACCTTAGGCTGCTGGTACTCACCAATCACTTTACAGCCTGCCTTCCCCAGGTAAGGTACCTTAGTGTAGAGAAAAGAATAAGGGAAAAAATTAAAAGTAACAAGTCAAATAACCTCAAAAAGGAAATATTAGTCAAAGTTCCCTGTCTTGAGGCATCTGTCCTTCAACCCCCGATCTTTGCAGCTCCTGGGGTGCCTCTCTCCACCCCTTTATCATTCAGGCCTTTTGGGCTTTTTAAAAGGAGATACTGGTAATTTAACCCAGGACTCCATCAATTAGGTTAATCATATAAAGTCTTCTGAAGGCTTTTTTTCTGCCTTTTCCTGCTTTCAATTACCTCAGGCCAATAGGCTTCTGATGTTTTGCCAATTGCCCCTCCAGTCTTCCTGATCTCCAGGGCTTTTAGGTACCTGTCAATAACCTCCCTCATTGACCCAGTTCCTCTCTCTCCCAGGGCAGGTGCATGTGGCGGCCTGCCTGATAAGTTCTCCTGTCCCTTCTCCTTGAAGCTGTTTCAGTTCAGGCTGGTGAGTTTTTTTCTTGTCTCCCCACCTTACTTTCCCTTCCACTACAGCTTTCTCCCCATGAGTTGGCCTGGCACTAGTACCCCATACCTGATATTCCCACAGTTCCCCTCCTCAAGAACCTCCTAGTTAAGAAGATGCTGCCCTGGTTACTGCAGGTGGGGAAATTAACTCACTCTAGGAGCTGCTGAAAACTGGTCTTCCAGCCAGGTCTCTTCCCTGGCTTACCTCATCCTCTGAGCTGGCTTATGTGTCCTGTCTCCTATAGATTTCTTCCCTCACCCCACCCCCACAGCCAACTGGGTCCCTATCTCAAGCTGCCCTTGTCAATTGCCACTGCAGTCCTACAGCTTCCCTTCTGCCTAGTAAATCTTCCTACCTTTCCACAGTTTCCAGAGGAGGATTGAACTAGCCATTCCCCACTCTGCCATCTTCAAGCTCCAATTGCATGTTCTTCCTACAATAATCAGATGTTATTATATTTGTTGTAGTTACAAATTTAATCAAATCACAAATAAGTAATTAGAACCTCAAGTCATCCTTTGACATCTTAGGTAATTTTGATACTTCATAATTTACTTCAATGGGCTTTTTCATTTCTTGAACCTGGTAATCCTTTCATTAAAGACTCTTCTAATAATATTCTGAACATCCATTCAATGATTGCCTAAACATTTGACAGCATCTTCCTTAATGAAACCAACATGTATGCACACAGACACACAGAGTGATAAGCAGAAAATAAATATAAGATTTTAGCTTACCAAGTTGTGTGATAATGACAGAAATATAGTGCAATGAACAACAAGCCAAGAAGCCTGCCAGCTGTTGCCTTGGCTAAGATTAAATATATTTCATTTTATTTATCTCACAAATTTTCAGTTATTTCCAGTTCCAAATTCAACCCGCCATTGCATTAATCATACAATGTTATCCATACTTAAATTCTTGCCCTTATTAATTCTTTTTCTGGCTCTCTCAATATGGTTTCCTAAGTTACAAAGAGACATTGAGAGAATCCATAGTTAAGAAAAAGGAGAGGGAGGACATTTAACCTAAAACAGAACATCCTTTCAAATTAAGGCTTTATAGCTTGAACACCAGGGTTAGAAAATGAGCTCAGGAAATTCAAAGTCATAGCTGAAGCTTTTCAATAGAATTTTTGTCATATGCATTCTTGAGTTTGCCATTCACTGTCTTCAATGAAGAGAAGAAAAACAAATGCTGAAATTATATTTATTCATATATAGCTATATACCAAACACTGGACAAATTCCTTTATGTATATTACCATATCTATTCCTCTAAATAATTGCATAGGCAAAAGCAAAACAGTGTAGAACTGGTAAAATATACTTAATCACATATGATAGACAAAATATATTTTCTTTTAATATAAATAAAGTTCACAAATCAGTCTTAAAAATGTCAACACAAATGAAGAATTGGCCAACCAATTTTAAATAAATAGCACAGTATTGGAATTGAATATAAAATATGAAATAAATATCCATGAGTCCATACTAATACATACTAATAGTGATTGAGTGAAAAAACAAATGGGAGAACTGACAAATCCCCCATATGGAACAATTCCAAGTGATTTATATAAAATCTACACTTGCTAGTTGGTAGATCATAACTCTACTTTTCAGTGTGTATGCACATAGTGACTTCCTTCCAAAGAGTAAAGTATGGAAAGGGAAAGGGAGAAGAATAATTTCATAGTGGAAAAACTTGGCAAACTCCACCTCAGCCAGGTGATCAAGGTTAACATCAACAGTTCTGAGTCATATTGTTATTATATACCTTTGATATTAATGTGATGATATGGAAATTTATTTTTCCTTGGTGATATTTCTCTCCAAAATCCATAACCCCTTTATATTTTTGATAAAAATAGCAAACAAACTCCATCAGATGGATAATGTCCCAAAAGTCTGAGTAGTCCTCCTCAGTACCATCAAGGTCATGAAAAGCAAGGAAAGTCTGAGAAACTGTCACTGTTTGGAGGTGCCTAAGTCAACATGATTGTTAAATCTAATGTGGTATCCCAGATGGGATTCTAGAATACAAAAAAAGGATGCTAAGGAAAACCTAAGGAAATCTGAGTAAAATAGGGAATTTAGTTAACACCAATATATCATCATTGTTTAATTAGTTGTGACAAATGTACCGTATTAATGTAAGATGATAATAGGGGAAACATGGAATGAAATATATGGGAACATCTATACTATCTGTGCAACATTTCTGTAAATCTAATATTATTCTTAAAGAAAACCTTTATTTAAAAATTATGAACCTGGAAATATATTTGTAATTAAAACAGTTTATCAACTACCTAATGAATATCAAACATGTAAAACATTGTGCTCTAAATCTTAGGGTACACATATATTTCTAAGACAAAATTTGTATAGAAGAAAATATTACCTCTAATTTTTGTCTTTAATTTTAGTAACATAAAGCAAAGTAGAAATTTACCTAGCACTTCACTGTATATACTATGTGACAGGTATCATAACAGGAATTTGGCATGCTAACACTAAAACCTGCTCCACAACTCTTTTACTCATTATTATTTCATTTAATAGATAAATAAAGTGTGATTCAGAGATAGTAAGAAATTTGTCTTTATCAAATTACTAGAGAGAAACAATGGTGGAATTGAACTCATTATAGAAAAGAAAATCCCCTGGCTTTATTCTATTATTTATATATTTATTTTCATAGAATATTTTTAAAGTAATTTTGGTTTGAAGAAAAATTGTGCTAAAAGTAAAGAGATTCCTGATCTACATCCTCTCCTCCATTGTTTCTACTATTATTAACCTCTTGCATTAGTATGGTACAGTTTTTACAATTGTTGAATATATATTGATACATTAATGTTAACTAAAGTCTATAGATTACATTATGGTTCACTCTTTATGTTGTATAATTCTTTTCACTAATGCATAATGCCACTTATCCACCATTACAGTATCACACAGATTAATTCCTTTGCTGTAAAAATGCTCTGTGGTCTGCCTATTAACCGCCCCCCATTTCATTTTATATGATGTGATATGTAAGTATTATATACATAATCCTATATAAAGGATTTTGGATTATTAACATTTTTAAATATCAAGGAGTAGTGGTAGACACCTTTATGTTCAATTCTCTAACATTATCCTTGCCTTTCAGTAAGCTATGGCCAAGTTAGGACCTATAAGAAATGATATCTGAGTTTAGTCTTGAAGGTTTAGTAACAGGTAACAAGATGAAGAAAAAGGAAGAGGCACTCCAAAGGGAAGGAACAGCAAGAATGCCCACAGCATCTAGCTTCCTTATCAATGCTCTCCTGATCCATGGATTCAAATATATCTCATCATACATCTTTGAATCTCTGCAACTTGAACCATAGTCTGTGCCCATCTCTTCTGGTAGATATTTGTCTTTGAGTCACATGTTTTTTTTTTTTTCTCTCTGTTCTTCATGATAAAATTTCATTTGATTTTTGCTCTCTTCCTAGAAACAGGCAATCAAATTCATCATTCTGCCCTTACACAATGCATAGATTTCATTTGTAAAGGCTGGACCTACACTAGCCTATAGCCAGCCCTAATGCCCAGGTCACAGAACCAATGGTTTTCTGGGAGTGCCCCTCCTTTCATTTCTAATTAAGTTATCTGCATATTCTCTTTTCTCACTTTCATTCTGTTAATTTTATTGACCTAACAAAGAGCCGAATTTTATTTTCATTTTTCCCATCTATTATTTTTAATTCTCTATTTCATTTATCTCCACTCTAATCTTCTCACTTTATTTATTGATTTATTTTTTAATATATTTTTATTTATTTTTAAATGATACTTAGATTACATAAAATGTTACATTAAAAATAAAAAAAGGGATTCCCATATCCCCACTCCCCACAACTCCCACTTTTCCCCACATTAGCAACTTCTTTCATTAGTGTGGTTCATTCATTGCAATTGATGAACACATTTTGGAGGATTGCCACAAAGCATGGATTATACTTTACATTGTAGTTTAAGCTCTCTCCTACTCAACTCTGTAGGTTATGGCAGGATATATAATGGCCTGTATCTGTCATTGCAATATCATTCAGGTCAATTCCAAGTCCTGAAAATGCCTCCATATTAAACATCTTTTTTCCTCTCCCTTACTTCAGCACCTCCAGTGGCCACTGTCTCCATATCAATGATATAAATTTTTTCATTGCTAGAATCACAATAATTCTATAGTAGAATAACAGCCTACTTTATTCCATATATTAATCCCCAATCTTGAGGATTCTGGGATGTGTTGCCCATTCCAACTCTAATTGAGAGGAGGCTTTGATCCCATATGGCTGATGGATGGGACTCTCTTGCTTGCAGTTGTAGACTCTCTCAGTTCCTTGGTGTGGTGGTTGTGCATCCTCACCTCCTTCTTAGTTGTCCTGTGTGAGAATAATGAACTGATGAGTAGGTGTTGCAACTCTGCTGAGGCTCAGGGCCAAAGTGGCACATGGACAGACAAGAGATTCAAGAATCTTGGATGTACACCACCTCCAGGACCAACTGGAGTACTACCTCCAGTTCAGGTAAAAAGGACAGAAGAGGCATTTGTAGAGAAGTCACATCTGAGTCCAACTGTGTCAGAGATAGGAGCACAAACTACCAAATTAGGGCCCACTGGCAAGACACCAAACTCTGGAACTGTCATAACAATGGGACCTGGGTATTTACAGAGCCCTCAGTAGCCACAATATTTTGGGTAGTATCTACTTTGGCTGTCTATGAGATCCTGCTGAGATGTACATAAGTGTTACTTCTCTGATTATCTCCCTACTCACTTTGAAGTCTCTTAACCATATGAACTCATTTGTCTTTACCTTTTCCCCCCTTTATTCAAGGTCTTTTTCCAGTTGATTTACAAGCCATTGCTGAGTAGTAACCCCTCTGGACCAAGGAGGCTCATCCCCAGGAGTTATGTCCTATGCTGTGGGGAAGGTAATGTATTTATACGCTGTGTTTGGCTTAGAAAAAGGCCACATTTGAGCAACATGGAGGCTCTCAGGAGATAACTCTTAGGCACCCTACAACAATAGGCTAAGTTGCAAATTCAAGAACCGAAGATACATAAGAATAGTCATCAATATCATAGTCCCATCAATGGACCATCCTTCTTACTAGTCATTGCCTCTGTACTTGGGGGATTGTTGCTACTCCATTAGAGAATGTGGCAGAGCTCCCCAGGATGGGAATCCAATAATCTTTTGGTTGTTGTGTGAATCTCTACCCATGGTGACAATGCCCCATGAACATTTGAACATAGTTATATACCTTATATATACACAGGAGAACTTCCTCCCATATATGCACCAAGACTGACACCCCACACCAATGATTCTCCTCTGCCATAGTTGTAGCACTTTTGTGACCCAAAATTTCTTCAAAAATGGAGCAAAGGATATTGCCAAACTTGATTATTAGGATGATGAAATAATAATGTTAGCCTTAAACACAAGAAATAAAATACATAATTATTTAGAAAAACTAAAATTAAAATAAAGAAGAAAATTGGGGTATTAAAAATGAAAAATGTTTAAAATTTTTTTTGACATTTTGCCTTTCATCATTTTAATATCTGTTGTCCTTAATGTGCAGTGGCATTTTCTTCCATTTCTCCCCCAGTGTCTTACTTTTTTTTTCCATTTTGTCTTCAGAGAAGTTTTAGGTCACAGTAAAGTTACATACAGAATATAGGGGACTCCCATATACCCAACATCCTCCCCCTTTCCCTCCTACCCTATTAATAATCTTTTTGCATGTGGATGGTATATTCATTACAACTGATGTACAAATATTGAAACATAGCTACTAACCATGGTCAATGGTTTACATTATGGTTTACATTTTAGACCATACACTTTCAAAATTTTTGATGAAATTTAACATGGCTTATATACATCATTGCAAGATCTTGCAGAACTCTTCCATTGGCCCCTAAATGCCCCTGTTCCATCTATTCTATTCCTCCATCCCCCTCCCCTCAGGTCCTACAAGGACAACCAGGCTTCATTCCTTGAAGGACAAGATTGATATATGCTTGCTACAACACTGAGGGCTTGTCATCCCCTTTTAGAAATCACCCATGGTCTCAAAACAACCCCCCCCCCACCGTTTGAGAACATATTGGGGCTCCACAGTATGGGAGTCCAACTCATTCCCACTCATAACGTGGGTCACCTTCCACTGATATAACACACTATGAAAAAGCGATCGCTCACACATTCTCTAGAAGGCTGACCCAGGTGCACCCTGTCACAGTAAGCCTTCCTTGTTGTATTGCCAAAAGAGTTTTCTCAAAATTACAGTTTGGCCCACCAATCCCCAGGGTTCACCTTCTCCCTACCCGAACCATCCCCCCACTTCCATGGACTGTCCAACCCATCTTCCCCAGTCTACACCCCTGTCAAGCTTGCACCCGCCAACCCAATAGTATCACTACACCCCTTTCATATCCCTTCACTGCACAACTACTCACTTCCACCTTATCATATATTTCACCCATATGGGTGTTGGCTCTCAAATTTCTTTTCCCTCTCTATTTCCTGTAAAACCATCTTCCAGACTCTAGCTCTCTGAGTCAGCTATATTTGCTTAATTCATATGAGAGGTCATGTAATATTTGTTCTTCAATGCTGTATTAGTCAGCCAAAGGGGTGCTAATGTGAAATGCAAAAAATGGGTTGGTCTTCATAAAGGGTATTTATTTGGGGTAGAAATCCACAGATACCAGGCCATAAAGCATTAAGTTTCTTCTCTCACCACAGTCCATTGCCACATGTTAGAGCAAGACAGCTGCCGGCATTTGACAGGGTTCAGGCTTCTTGGGTTCCTCTCTTTCTGGGGCTGCATTTCTCTCTGGGCTTAGCTCCTGTTTCCTCCACAAGGTCAGCTGTAGACAATCAGGTGAATGGCTAGCTTCTCTTCTCCTGGGGCCTTCTCTTCTTTCCAACATCAAAACTGCTTCTCAAAAACTGCTTCAACTCTGTTCTTTGCCTTGCCTTTTATATTTGATTCCCCACCCACCAAGGGGTGGGGCACATTGCCCTACTGACATGACCCAGTCAACGCACTAATCATAACTTAATCATGCCCAGATTAACAGATCAGTTTACAAGCATGATCCAATTATATTTTTGGAATTCATAATTACATCAAACTGCCCAATGGCCACATTCCACCCTCTGAATTCCAAAAATACATTACAATATTCAAAAAAACTTAAATCAGTAACAATTCAAGTACAAAATCATATCATAATCAGTTTGAAGAAATATACTTTGCCCTCAGGCAAAATCTGGTCTGATGTAGACCTCTGAAACTTACAAAACCATTTAACTTCTTCCAATACACAAATGGAAAGACAAAGAATAAACATTTTCAATAACATAAGGAGAAATTGGGATATTAAACATGAGTCATGGATCCTCTACAGTTCAGTAAACTTGCAGAGCATCCTCCATTCGATTTCAAAGTCTGAGAGTCATTCTTTTTTTTTTTTTAAGATTTATTTATTTATTTATCCCCCTCTTGCTGCTTGTTTTTGTTTGCTGTGTCCATTTGCTGTGTTTCTTCTGTGTCTGCTTATCTCCCCCTTGCTGTGAGGTCTTGCTGCATCAGCCCACCACACCACGCGGGCCGGCCTGCCCTCACAAGGAGGCCCCGGAAAGCGAAGCTGGGGCCTCCCATATGGTATACAGGAACTCTATCGATTGAGCCACACCCACTTCCCTTGAGAATCATTCTTAAGATGATAGTTTCCTTGGGGCCACATGGGAACCCAAACTTTCCACAGGCTTGCCCAATGGCCATTTTCTTGGTTCCATGCTCATCAAGCATCTGGGTGACAACCAAGCTCTAGACCTCACCCTCCAAGAGTGTTGGGGTGATTGCCACACCTTACCCAATATTTGGGTTAGAGTCTTAGCCCCCCTAGTACAGTGAGGTGAAGACAACATTCCCCCTAACCTTTGGCAAACAGGTTAAACCCTCTCAGAGCAATGAGTTGACCACCTGGCCTTCCCTAACCTTTGGCATACACGTTCAACCCTCTCAGAGCAATGGGTTGACCACCTGGCCTTCTCTAATCCATGGGGGAGAGGTACACCCCTCTCAGAGCTATGGGGTGTTGACCTTAACTGCCCTAATCTTTGAGGAATGTGCTCCACCCTCCCTGCACCCTGGGGTGGCAAAACTCTCCCAGAACATCGGGTGGGGACATCCACCCTCTTCAACTGCTGGGGAAAACTCACCCTCTCTATACATATTGGTGGGGCTCCTCTCTTGGCCCAAGGAGATGTCTTAATCCCAGAACTCTGCTTCCACAGTTTTCTTCATAAAGCTGTTTCTCTTTCAATCTTTCCTTTCCATGTCCTCTTTTGTCCAAGCTGACAGTGGTTTTATTCATAGAGCTCTCTAAAAAACTTTGTTGGTTTAGCATGCAGGAAGCAGGGGTCCAAGCCATCAGACAGTAAGACTTTCCCCAAGTCTTTCCGAGATAACTGCATCTTCAATTCTGATTTACAAATTCCAAGTTTAGTAAAGTCTTCAAATAGGACATTTTCATCTGGTAATTTGATTTCCAGAAACTTGGAAGTTCCAGAATCAGTTTCTGCTTTCTTTGTACCCAAAAATTCAGTCCTTACTGTATTTCACTCATCAAATATTTTGCTATAAGCTGCAAGAAGAAGCCATGCCACATTCTCTGAGTTTACCTTGGAAAGTTCTTCAGCTAAATGCTCCGGTTCACCATTTTCAAATTCTGTCTTCCATATAATACCAGGAGTTAATCTTGTTAAGTTTTCTGCAACTTTAAAACATGGATGACCTTTCCTCCAGTTTCCAATAAAAGTTTCATCATTTACTTCTAAGGCATCATAGTCTCTTTAGTGTCCATATTACTATGAACAGTCTCTTCAAAGTGATCTAGGCCTTTCCCATAAAGCATTTCACAATTCCTCTGAAAAATACCCCTTACCCATTTATAAAACTGTTCCAACATTTTGGTAATCACAAAAGCACTTCCCCACTCCTCAGTACCAAATTCTGTAATAGGCAGCCAAAGAGGTGCTAACATGAAATACCAAAAAATGGGTTGGTCTTTATAAAGGATATTTATTTGGGGTAGAATTCCACAGATACCAGTCTATAAAGCATTAAGTTTCTTCTCTCACCAAAGTCCATTGTCACCTGTTGGAGCAAGACAACTGCCAACACTTGCCAGGGTTCAGGCTTCATGAGTTCCTCTCTTCCTGGGGCTGCGTTTCTCTCTCCAGGCTTAGCTCCTTTGGTTCCTTCACAAGGTCAGCTGTAGACTATCAGGCGAATAGCTTACTTCTCTTCTCCTGGGGCCTTCTCTCCAATATCAAATCTGCTTCTCAAAAACTGCTTCAACTCTATTCTTTGTCTTTCCTTTTATATTCAATTCCCCACCCACCAAGGGGTGGGGGGCAATGCCCTATTGACATGGCCCAGTCAACGCCCTAATCATAACTTAATCATGCCCAGATTAACAGATCAGTTTACAATCATGATCCAATTATATTTTTGGAATTCATAATTAAATCAAACTGCCCAATGGCCACAAATGCCTCACTTGATTCATTCAACATAATGTCCTCAAGATTCATCTGTGTTATCCCATGTGTTAGTACTGTATTCCTTCTTAGAGCTGAGTAATTTTCCATTTTATGTATATACCACATTTTGTTTATCCATTCATATGTTGACGGGCAATTGGATTGATTCCAACTTTTGGGAATAGTGAATATTGCCGCTATGAACATTGGTGTGCATATATGTTTGTGTCCTTGCTTTCAGTTCTTCTGGTTATATATCCAGTAGTGGATTGCTGGGTCATATGGCAGATCTATAGTTAGTGTTTTAAGGAGCCAAACTGTCCACCAGAATGGCTGCACCATTTTAAATTCCCACCAAGAGTGGATGGGATTCCCTTTCCTACACATCATCTCCAACACTTGTAGTCCTCTGTTTTTTCAATGGCTCGCATTCTAATGGATGTAACAAGGTATCTCATTATAGTTTTGATTTACATTTCCCTAATAACTAGTGATCTTGAGCATCCTTTCATGTGCTTTATACTTGCATGTACATTATACTTCCATGCCAGTTAACATTTTGATATTTTGTAAAAAATTGAGATTAGATGTGGTTTTCAGAAAATTAAAAACATATAATAATGAGCTTAATTTGCTTGTCATAAATTTGACTAAAATCTGAATGATGATATCTTAAGTAAATCAGGTAATGAAAAATTCCACATAATAGACCAGATTTTGGCTTAAATTGTGAAGGAAAACTGGTCCTTTCAGTGCCTTAAAGTGTTATAGAGACAAAGATTTAACGGCCTGGTGACTTTTAATATTTCTGTTATAATGTTTATTACATCATATATATTCAGAATGTGGAAGGACAGGATGAGAAAATTAATAGTGCATATCCATTTCCAATAAACCTTCATTTGATGAATAGATACACAACTCTGTGTTGGAGAAGAAATTCCATATCTAAGTTTATCTTGATATATAAATAGGAGAAATAAATTAATTCACCATCCTAGTAGACAGGGAACAGTCCAAGGGAAATTATGTGTTAAAATGTTTCATTTCACATAATTTTTGCATATATTATTTCATATTCTGTAATAGAAAAGGAGCAAAAACAATTATGTGTTGTATTAAAATATATAACACCATGGTACACGTATAAAACACATAATTAGTAGATTTTGGGAAGAGTAGATTTCTGGATAAGATTTTCTAGGGGAGCCAGAAAGAAACTTAAGAAAATATTTTTATCATCAATACATACAAATAAACAGGATCTACATGAGAATGAATAGAAAGTATAAGTTATGGACAATGGTGAAACATTAACAAAGGAATTATACAAAATAAACCTCAATATTATCTGAAAGCAAATGCTCCAGAAGTTTACTAACAATTTTAACAGCAGTATAAAATGAAAGAGAAAGAAAAGGTAAGTAAATCATCTGAGAAACAAATCATAGCAAAATTATATTAGAGAGGAATTGTATATATTATCATTGGGCAAATGATTAATAAAGAAATAAATATTGTGCTGCATTGGGCCATTTCTCTATCATATCAAGTGTTAGAAACAATGTAGCAATGGGCATGTGTTTTGAGAGAATAAGTTTGAGATAAATATTTTTCTTACTCCAATTGTATTTTGTCTATTCATGAAAGAAAAGATACCTTCACATTTGTTTGGTTTGTTAATATATCATATTTATATGTTCTTTCTGACAAAATTTACATTTTTACTTATTTATTTAAAAAGGTCCCTAACAATGTAAGGGATGAATCAATAAAATGTTACCAAGAAGAAGGTAAATAATCGATGAATTTTGCCTGCATTCTCAAAAACTATAGGTAATAAAACTGGGAAATTACACTTACATTGAACCAAGATTCTGTAGGGCTTGATTTAGTTGAACTTATTTAATGCTGACTTTGGCCAAATCAACAAACTTTTATGTGCCATATTTTGCACTGATAATATCAAAATGAGAAGAAAAGTTGTCAACATCATTTAAATATGAGATGATAAATAGAGTTTGCATGCGAAACATAATTGATTAGTGTGTAAGAGACATGGGTATTTATTATTTAGAGCATTAAAAATGTATAGCAAAAGTAATACAACTACTTCCATTTTTATATAGCTTGGTACCAATGGTGATTTCTTCTAAAGCTTCTTGTAAAAGAAATCTACAGAGATTACACCATGTTATTTAGGGAAATATAAATCATAATAATTCTCTCAAAGTATAAAAATTGTGCCATATCTATATAACACAAGTACTTGAACTGAGTAAAGCATATTCAATTCCCATTCAGAGCTGCCCAAATTATCTTCATACTCAACCTATCCAAAAATGTTTCTTGAATAATCTTAGGCAGATTTTTTACTGATGTCTAACAGCAGACGTTACACAAAACGGGTTCTTCTTCTTAAACTGCTTTGCTCCTATTGTGCTTCTGCTCTTATTAACTAAATATCCATTCCTCATTTTTAGCTAATACCTTACTACATTTACATTGCTAAGAATTTCCCAATGAAAGCAAGACCAAGGAACCCTTTAGTGACCCTTATAAGTGGCAGTATGAATAAGAAAAATAAATTATTTGATGAATCATTGTTCCCATTGTACATTTGGCCTAGGATTTTACTAAGTTCTTGTATTACACCACCAAATAAATTATAATTTTCTCTGGCAAGATAGTGTCCATTAAGAAAGCAATGCACAAAGTAAAATGCTATAACATTATTTAATAAAACTATGGGATTGTGATATGAAGTAATAAAAAAGATACACTGTTCATATAGGTGAAAATACAAGATCAAAATGAAGTACAAAATATTTTAAAATGTGAGTGTAATTATCATAATAAATAGATAAGAGCAGTTGTATTTCTGCCTTTTTGAAGATTTAGTGATCCCATAATGACTAAAAGAAGACTTTGGAAAGAAATGCAAACCCAATTTTTTTAATCCATATGTATACATAAGATATGTTAGATAGGGTGATAGTACATTTTATGTACAACTTTAAAATGGGCATTTTTATAAAGAAGCCAGAATAGAAAGACATAGTTGATGTTTTTTTCAATTGGGGCAGTAGTGGGAAACCATGGAAGCAAATGTGCTTCTAATATGAGGACAAGGCTAGAAAAATCCAGAGAGAAGGGCAAGTTCAGTAAGGTTCCCTGGAAATAATTTTTTCTCCCTAAAGAAGAGTAACAACTATTAAAACATAACCTAGACTGGTTGAGATGTTTAGTAGAAAAGAATAATTATAATGTGTAAAACAGGTTTTGTCTGCATTATAGAGAAGTTCCTGTAATGAAAAAAGGAAAACAAAATCCGTGATTTGTTTTCAAGTTAATTCTTTGCAGGCAAATCAAACCTCAAATACTAGTTTGCTTCACTGATTTGGACATCATTTTAGTATTGACTTGAATATTTTGACCCCTTTAATCTATGGAATAGAATATATAAACAAAAGTGACAAAAAGTTACAGTTGAAATGTCCCTGAATCAAGTAGATCATGGTATACTTTTGGAGCCCACATTATAGAATTTTCACATTTTAATCTTTCGCTTTCCCGAGAATTAGCTATTCCTCTGACTTTTATTGGCCATCTCTACTGAGGCAAGCTAGTTTACAGATTGAGAAGATGAATATAAAACCTTGCAGAAAACCATGGCAGTGAAAAACATGGCCATGGAATTCCACCTGGAAATCCTCTATGATAAAGACCCCCACCAGAAAGCTGCTTAATGAACCCATGATAATTTTCCTTGATCAAGTAAAATTTCTATGATTAAAAGAAAATCCCTGGATATTCTCAAAGGGGCTTATCATTGGGCCCTCCCTTGGGGAAAGTGATGGATGGAGGAATCAATCAAAATAGCAAACAACTGGAACACCTGCATATAACATTAACAATTAGGAGGAATAATTAATGGTTTAAAAAAGCATGCACAGAGGAGAAATCATCCTATTTCCTCCCTTCACTACCTGGACCAGCCCGCAAGTATACCTGAGAACCCATTATCAGTTATTGTCTCCTCTTCTCTCATTTCCTCAAAAAACTACTGGCCTAACTAAACAGGCATGTTCTTAAATTATTTTATGTAACATAGTCAAGAACCTAGAAGAAAACCAGCAGCACTCCATTGGAAGGTGACCTTTGACATGATTTTCTCATGGATGATCTTAACGCCCACATCATTGGTTTGCTTTGAAGACTGAATAAAACAGTTGGTGTAGGGAAAAGGAGTACAACTACTCATTAAGCATTTGACATTATTTTTTCTGCTCACATACACATCGGAAGATATGTTTAACTTTGCACACATATGTGAACAAAAAAATAAGGAAATAAAAAACAGACTTAAGATACAGTCAAGTGTTTTTTTTGTTTTTGTTTTTTTCAAATTATTTGGTATGAATTTTCTAATTTATGGAGATAGCGTTTAGTTTCTAAGTTCACAATTACTTTCGGAAATCTACTAAAATGGTACTTGGAAATAATCAAAACCCATTATAATTCTCTCAGAGGACACAATAAAACCACTTTACAGACATGTAGATCATTATCTAATATGTGGGCCTTAAGCTGTTCTTTTCTCCATGGACAATATAAGGAAACCAAAGAAAAGAAAGGACTCTCAAAGAAAAAGCCCCACAAATTTCTTTTCTGAAAGAAACACTTTGCACAGAGGAGAAACATTAAATCTTTGGGGCCCAAGAGGAATATCTAATGAGTAAGAGGCCTAAATCATAGAAAGCAAGGCTGAATGTAAATTACATACTATTTATAATCCAGATTCTATCTTTGTGTAGTGGACTGATAACTTGAATCTAAAGGCAATCCAATTGATTAGTTGATTATTTGGAAGGTAGTTACAAAAAGTGTGCAAAGATAGCTCAATGTCATAGAACAAGAATAAGAGAAAGGTAATTTTTGAATTTAATGTTTACCCAATTTTTAGATAATCGTGTGCATCTGGACACTTCTAGGAATACTTAAGTAATGGGAATACAGATCTCATTTGATTTCTTGGATATTCAAATTATTCTACATGTCTTAAAAATATTGCTCTGAGTGTATGTCCTTCCATTATTTCAAGAATACTTTTTGAGTGACATGTGACTGCCAGTTTTCCCTATAATGTTCCATAGTTTTCATCTATGAATGGTATTAGGAATTAGAAAATGCATATTATTAATAACTTGAATAGTGGTGGAGTAATGAATTGAAGAAGCTGAAATTTAAAAATCTGACCTTAGGAGAATAACCAGCATTTCATTGAGGAATGAGAGAAATCAATTAGAGGAAAAGCATAGGAATGGATCCACAATAATTAAAGAAAGATTAGAAACTGTGTATTAAATTATTTCTCTTTCCTTCTTGCATATGATAAAAGCATTATTTATTTTTTACTCCCTAGTATACATAATTAATTGTTAAACAGAGTTGAATACAGAGTCAATCTCTGATTTTCATTGAATTACTTGTTTTGTGATTAGTGAAGCTGGCTAGTAATAAAGGGAATCAATAGATGCATCTGGAACCTGGAAATTAGTCCATGTGGACATCAATACCCCAAGAGGGCTGCTGGAAGACCCACACAAGATTTCTCCTGGAAGCCAGGAGAAGCCCCAAATATTCTTCAGAGGCCTTATAATTGGGCTCTCCTGGGGGATTGATGGGTGGGGTAATCAATCAAAGCAGCAAACACCTGGTACTCCTCCCATGCCATTAGCAAAGGGGTGGAATAATTAACAGTTTTAAAAGCAGGAACAAAGTTCAAATCTCTCTCCTGCTTCCAGCTCCAGGCTCCTACCCTGCTCTCCCTCGTGGCTTCTACGCCCTGCTCTTGCTGTGTCCACCCTGGTTGGATCAACACACAAGTAAAACCTGGGCATTTATAATCTGTAAAGGGAAATTGTAGTCTACAAATCAGCCCTCTTTTTCACTCTTCAGCGCCTTACTCTCTACTTGGGGCCTGTGATCTGTTATTGTCTCCCATTTCTCTTCCCTCCCTACCTTAATTAATTACTGGCCACCTAATCCAATGTGCTCTGAAATCCAAGGACCTAGATTAAACCTGGTAACATATTTTTTGAGCCAGGCCCAGGACATTATTGGTGAGTGTAACAAGCCTGGGAGGGTTGGGACACAGGGCAGGGTTCAAAGTCTGGCCCTGCCAAGATAGAGGTCCCCCAGCTAAGTGCTGGGTGCAGCAAAGCTTTTTAAAGCCCTTTCAGCAGCCAGGTAGCTTTGCCTTCAGGCCATTGCCTTCTTCCACACTCTACCCTTGCTAGCAGCAAGGCAATGACTCAGAGCTCGGGGCTTGCCCTCCAGGAGTCCACCATTTGCAAACCTGCCTTAGGCAGTGGCAAGCAGGGCCAAGATGGATGCCATGGGAGTTCCCTTCCCCAAGGGGGTCACAGGCAAGGACTCCTCTCATAATTGAGCTTTACCAATGTTTTACCTTCCTACTACCTTCTACTGAATTTCTCATCACAGGTTTGTGTTAAAATGCTTTGGAATGTCTTAAAAACCAGTTACATTTTTGCCTCAGGGCCACAATTGTTAGCTAGGACAATTGATCTCTAATCACTTAATGGTCTTTTAGTGGCTTGTCTAACTGGGAAAATATCAGACAGGAAAGTCATAAAATTAGAATGCTTTATAAGGGTTCTGTAAGAATAGGAAGAAGGAGCACAATTCTGCTTGGTAACTTCAGTTGGAAACCAACCCCAAGAGCTGTTTAGTCTATCTCCCAAGTCCACAATGACCCTGGCAATGCCCAGCAGCAGGGTCTCTGATTACTGAGGTGGCAGGAACCAGAGACATAACTCTGAATGTCCTCCAAGACCTAAGAAGTCTTGGGCGCTTCAATTCAGAGAGCAGCCTAAATATCCTCTGAGATAAGTCTCAGATGCTTGGGTTTGGGTAACAGTGCAGTCTCAGACCCTGAAATGCAGGAGTGCTGAGAAGCAGAGTAGTAATTCTGAATGGCCCCCAAGAAATTC
>JAQZBX010011784.1:0-42170 GCA_029593785.1 Cabassous unicinctus | reverse complement strand
TATGTTTGTGGGTATTCATTTTGCTTTGACTTACACCTTCTGTGTAACTTACATATAATATTTTGCACACTTTAAAACACAGGACATGGTAACAATGCAAAACAACCCCATAAAACATAGGTTAAAAATTTAAAAGGTAGTCAATGAGCCCATCTGACAGAAAACATATTGTGGGAAACAGAAAAAGAAATCATCATGAACATTTCCTACTATAAGGCTAACTTTGTTCCACAGCACTTTACAATTTTAATGTTTTTTTTATTTGTTTGTTTTTTTAGGAGGTACTGGGAATTGAACCTAGGACCTTGTACATGGGAAGCAGGCACTCAACCACTTGAGCTATATCCACTCCCTTTAATATGTTTTTTGTTTGTTTGCAACAGTGGCTCTCTTTTGCCTCTCTTCTCCATTGTTACAACAAACTTAAATCAAATAATAATAGTTTTGGTAGTTTCTAAAACTAAAACTCAACGTGAAACTATGTTTATTTTTCACCATGAATACAGTTATGGCACTTTTCCATAATTGAACAGTATCTGCATTCTGGCCAGGCTACAATAGTAGATGGAAAAACTGAGTGATTTATAACTGACACTGTAACACTACACAAAAGAAAGGAGGCTCAAATCTTTATGAAATCAGCCAGTTCAAGTTGTTCAGGGATAATAAACCCTGAGTCACTCATGTATCAGTCAGAAAGGGTCCTGATCAGGAGATAAAATAGGTATGACAGAGCATATAAAAATAAGATGCATAATTATTTTTATAGAAGTTTATATGTGTTTGGATTATTTTGCTTATTTCATTATAATAAAGTAATCCTAAATATGTTTATGTAAAATATTATGTACTTTTTTATAAGAAAAATATGAAGATTATAAGTACTTATATTGTGTAGTGGTTAGAATTACAGCATTTGTGGAGCGCGTTTTGACATTATCTACAATGTTTGATGAAGAAACTGGTGCTCATAGATCTTGGGCAAGTGATCCATGTTCAGAGACTGTGGACCTGCCCATGTCTTCTGATTCTCAGCCTGTATTCCTTCCTCCTCACTTTAATGCCCCCACATAAAATACTTATGGGATCTGTGCAAATATAGAATGTCCTAAGTTATTTCATGTTGTTCTTTGTGATGAATGCCAGGTAGAAATGCTTTCATTTGTGAAAGTTCATCCAAATGGCTTAGGTTGCAACTAGCCCAGGCCTTTGAATGCCTCCACATCCATTCTTCAAATTCAAGATGGTAAATTTAGTTCCTTCTCCAAACTGAACCAGAGAGCCATTTGTCCCAGCATGTAGAGAATTCCCTACTATAAACAAAAGCATACTGTCTCTCATTCTTTATACAAGCATCAGCAGTTCCATTAGACTCTCTTAAATTTAATTTTCTTAAAGCAAGAATCTAGAAAGTGATTTAGGACACATGGTGCAAAAATCTAGTGAATTAAGACAGTTAAGCAAGATTTGTGAGGCTTTTATTTTCCTTCTATTCATTATTTGTGGAATGTGCCTGCTGCAAACAGTTTATATCCCTCTAACTTGCCATGAGTGATGAATGCTATACTGGGATTCTAGAATCCACTGTTATGAAGTGTATTGTAACACATACTAAGGGGCTTTATTGTTTTTCTTCCTTGCAGTGTTTAGCGGTAGAAAAATATATTAATCCTAAATCAAGTGCTAATCATAGCCTAAAAGAATAGAATGAAATAATCAGTAGTACTGTCAACTAAACTTATTATTGAAAAAATGACCCCTATTCCAAAGTTAGCACAATATTAATAGAGAAAATAAACCTTTCTAGAAAGCACTGAAGCATATTCCTCATAAGGGAAATAATGCCTTATAAAGAGGCATTTGATAGTGAGGTAGGCTGCTCGCAGAATGGAAGAGTGGGCTATGACTATCAATCTTTGCAGCCTAATTAGTGTTATAATGGTCTTTGAGGAAACTGCAATTGCGAATTGAAGAAATAAAAATGTCAATTCATGACTGGCTGATACATACATGAACGAATTACAAAGAGTGCATCAAATTAAGCAAAATGTAATGTCACTGAGTTATCGTGCCATTTGGGCTTGCAAACTGCTTATGGGGAGCTATGGGACTCCCAATTATCAATATTTAAAAAAGATCTTTCTCTTCTCAAGTCATATTGATCCTTAAGTCATTTGGAGGACAGTTGCAATGACTCTTCCCATCTGGTCCACTCACTAGATGGCAACCAATCAGGCGCTGAAAACTTACCAGCATCAGGACAGGACACCAAAATGGCAGCAGTGGCAAAGGGACGGATGCACGTGTGGGACACTGAGCACTGGCCAGCAGGGCTAAGTTGCAAACCAACTACTACACCCAACAGATGCCACAGAAGCATTCTAAAACTTACCTCACCTCCCTGCCCTGAAAACCAGCAACCCATGCACCTTTCTGTCTGCCTTTACTCAGTCTCCAAAATGTAGGCTCCTACTTCAGGTGACTTTCAGCCCTTTTGCATCCATTTTAAGTCCCTTTCCTACAGGAGCCATATACCTATTAAGTATCTGGCTCATAGCCGTGAATACACATATTTTGTTGTGACCAAGCCTGTCATAACTTCCATTTAGATTTAACTTTAGAGAAGTATACCCCTGAGCTGTTCAGGCACCTGACCAGGTTGTCTCTTTTCTCCCTCTCCCCTGGTGGGCACAGGATCCAGGTGGTCTAATCACTGTAAAATAAAACATTCCAAACAAAACAGCCCTGATTACAAACTCAGTAAATCATTCACCCATCCCAGTGATCAAGCCCCTTAATGGCCTCAGGTATCTTTCCATTATCCTGCCCTATCTCTAAAAAAACCCTCCCATTCCTTGTCTCAGTGGAGTTGAGTTTAGTCTCTCTCCCTTCCCATAGCAGCTCTGGAATAAAGTCATCCTTGCCTGTTTAACATTGTCTGGTGCTAATTTTTCTTTGACAGTTGGTAAAGATTAAATAAGTAGGGAAACTATACCTAAATTTCTATAAAGGGATTTATGTCTTTCACTGTTCACTTTTTTCCAATGTATTTTTGAAATATATTTTCAGAACTGCTACCTCTGGGTAAAGACACTTCCTGAGATTCAGTGTTACAGGAATGAATTTGACTGGAAAATCTCTCAGGACCCTCCATTGCCTGACTTTTCCTTTTTCTACTGGGTTCTCTTTTCAGCTCTTCAGGCAAGCACAAGGGCTGTGCTGCCTGCCTCCCAGGATATCACAGTGGATTGGAGGAGACAGACATGCAAATAGGTGACTACAGTCAACATGGTAAGAACAATGGTGGCCAGTTCTGTGGGAAACAGCAGAGGACTTTGCTGAGCCTCAGAGAAGTAGAGAAGACTGATCTACCTCATGACGTCTAGGAAGAAGACAGCCAAGTGAATGAGGCAGCCATGATGGTTTTACTTGGAAGGAACAGCAGAAGCAAAGCAACATGGAATCAGCTCTTTCTTTGCCTCCTCCACTGGGAGAACGAAGCTCTTTCTCAGCAACCAAACTGTCAATATTCCAGAAAATGTCGACATCACACTGAAAGGCCTCAGAGGGACTTCAATCACATCAGTGTAGAACTGTTTCCTTGGAAAGACAGAGAAGAGACTTTGGGTTGGCAAATGATGGGGAAATAGAAAGGATCTGGCTACAGTTCCTTTATAGTCATGTACAGAACATGATCGAGGGTTTTACATTGGGCTTCCAACACAAGATTATATTTGAAATTTCTTGGGTAGAAAGTATATCTGCAGGGTTGTAGTGAGGCCAGGCGCTGCTTGTTTAGTAGCTCAACTCCAGAAAGATGAGTTAATTCCTAAAGGAAACAATGTTAAGCTTGTGTAAAATTCAGCTGCTTTAATTCAGCAAGCCACAGCAATTAAAAACAAGGATATCAGAAAATTTGGGGATGGATCTATGTCTCTGAAAAAGGAACTTCAGCAGACTGATAAGTAAAATCTAAGAGTTGTGGAAATAACAAGATGCCAGATAATTCCTAAGACCTATTTGTCATATTTTAAAGATCCAATAAAATTTACCCATTGGAAGAAACCCAACAACATGGAAACAAAATAGTAGAGAAATAGTATGGTGGGAATTAGTAGATTAAGAAGACTCTCTGGATTAAGATGAGTTAAGAGAGGTTAGAAATAAGCAAGAGTGTTGAAAGGCTTTTATCATACATGTAAGCATGGAAGAATCTTAGGAGAGGTAACAACATTGTGACAGAACAAGAAATATGGAAGGAACACTAGGCAAATTGAGGAAGATTTTAATCGGAGACAATAAAATATCAACTTAGGTTTTCAAAAGACTGCCTTTGCTGTTTTGTGGAGAATGGGTTCTGCTTACCCCCTGAAACTTTGCTATTGAAGTTTTCCTTCTGGTTTACTTCATCAGTGATGTTCAAGCTGGGTTCTGTGCCATGTGGTTTCTGGGAGTTGCCTTAGGGCTAGTGGGTACTACATGGTGGTGGTTGAGAGCACAGGACTCAAGAGTTTCAGCCCCAAATGTAACCAGATGAGTTGTTCTTTCATTTCTTTAATGCACTGGGGCTTTGCTGAGCTTTTGCCAGGCTGAATAAAATAAAAATACAAAAGGCAAAAAAACATCTTCTGAGGTCAGTCATATCTCTGTTCTACCCAATTACGCAAGTATGTGGTGATTCTGAGGGTTGGGAACCAGGTTGTGTTGCAAAGAAACATTTTGGATATATATATTTTTAATAGCTTTATTTAGAAGTGGTGGCTTGGGTATAACCTCAAGGTAGGGAATGAATTAAATGACTTCTCAAAGACTTTTCCATGAATCTTTAACTCAGAAGCCAGTGCTTACAGAGCTGTTTTCCTTTTTGCACTTTTTTGATTAATTATTAATTCCACACTAAGTGTGCCCAGGAAAGAAAGTCATAAGCTCAAAGGTGATGGACTGGTATCTCTCCACATGAAAATCAGGAGTTTGTTTGTTCTATCTTTGCCAATCATCCATCCTTAGAGTAATAATTGCTCTCTGTTCTTACTACTTGTTTCTAATACTGCACTGGAGTAACAGACCCAATTAAGGCATGCGTCTCTGCTGTTTGACTGAGCATCTTCTCCGTATGAACAATGTGAATCCATATTGAGATTCATTCAACTACCAGAATTTATTTTATTTTTATTCAAGTATCTCAGACATGTTTTAAATTTGAATAGCTTGGCAATATTAACAAATTCCAACACAAATAGAAAGTATTTTTTAATTCCACAAACATGAGCACTTATTCTCTTCTCACAATATAAAATGCATGTCTGATATTTTGAAAGACAACTAGAGGTGAAGCCAAAAGATTTTTTAAGCCTGTGTTTGGGTGCAAATTTTGTGGTTTATACAGCAAAGGTTCATCCTTATATAAATTGAAAAGTTGCTTAGTATTGTTAGACTCTTTTTGGTTTGAGATTGAAATTCTTTAAAAAATGGCAAGCATAACCACATCCACAATACTAAGAACCCATGGTTTTTGAGCAAGTTCTTGGCACCAGGCACTGTTTGATATCCCTCACTCATGAAATCATGACAACATTGTTAATTTTATTGTCACCACTTTACAGATGAGGAAAGCGAAGCAGAGAGGTTATAGCTTGCTTAAAACACAGCCAATGTGTTCTTTTATTACAGGGGTTATTTATATTATAGTACTACACATAAGGGCATTACATTGGAAATAACTTATAAGAGTTATCATAGGTCCTTTTGGTATTTTCTTAACCTCAACTCTTGGATTAGGTTTCAAATTGTGATTCCAGTCCTTAGTGAAGTTATAATGCAATTCAAGAACATGATAGAAAACATGGAAAATATTTCCTATTTATTAATAATTGTAACAATCCTAATATATATTAGAATATACCTATGGCCATTGAATCAAATGTACTACAAGCTTAGCTATTTAAGTTATAATTAGGTTGTTGTGAAGGTTAGGCAAATGTGTCAACTCGGCCAGGTAATTGTGCCCAGTTGTTTGGTCAAGGAAGCACTGGACTGATTGTAATACAAGGACACTTATGGACTTTAGTCATCAGTGAGTTTACTGCATAGATAGCTGATTACATCTATATCAATCAGGGAGCTTGCCATCAGCAATGAGTGACATTTTATCCAATCAGTTGAATGCCTTAAAAGGAGAAGTGATTTCAGCATTCAGAGAGAATTTCCCAGCTCATATTTGGACAGCCAACATCTCCCGGAAACTCATCAAGGACCTTCATTGCACTTTCATCGGAGCCCCAGGTTTGCAGCCTGCCTGTGGAACCTGGATTTGTGCATCCCCACAGTCACGTGAGAGACTCTTATAAAATCTCATATAATATCTCATGTTATATCTCCTGTTGATTCTGTTTCCCTAGAGAACCATGGGACTAACTAATACAGTTATTATCATTCTCATTCCTAAGTGATAGATAATATTGTAGCCATAGGCCTCTCATGACATTCCTCCCCAAATAAATAACCAAATGAATTTATTTTCCACAAAGTATTCTGTACCACTCTGAGGAGTAAAAGATCTTCAGTCTAATAAGGAACAGCCAAAGAGCTTGAAATAGCATTGCTGTTAAGACTTAGATGTTACAAAATAGCCCCAAGAAATCCCAGTGTCCCAGCCTTCACGTGGCTGAAGGCCATAATTATAGAAGTTGACCTCTGGTTAATTCATAGATCACCACTGAATCTATGTGTCCTAGGACTGGGTGCATCATCTCAGAACACTGTGTGCGTAATAAAAAATGTAAGAAAAGTCATGTCCTTTTGAATTGTATTCCTCTATGCTGCCCATACAAATTATCAGCTTTTTTATGCTTGGAAAATTGGCAAATTTATTCAAGTAATCACTGAGATGACATGAAGGCAGAAGGAAAGAAAGCATGTTAGAGAAGTTGACTTAAGATTATGATAAACAAAATCTAACAAGATAAAATTTGATAAGATAAATACTTATAAGATATAAATAGAACATGGAAGCAAACTATTTTAAAAAGCCTATTTTATATAATATTGTTATATAATACACAAATAATATCTCTGTTATGTATTAATGATTAATGGAATAATTACTGGATTTCAAGCTCATTCAAGGGTCATGATTTCTTTTCTACTTCTTGGTACCCCCCCAATTATCTAGAGTAACTGTAATGTTATTAAGTAACATTTACTGAAAAGGGGGAAATTGAATAGATTTAAAGCTTATTTAAATCACTGACTTTTCAGTGATCTGTTTCTGCATCATTTTTCTGAATTTATATTTTTGTTTGCATATTTTATTGTAGTGCTGTGACAACAAAATGACATCTGTATATCAGAGCATACACACATCAACAGTAAGATGTAACTTTTCATTACACCACTGCTAGATTATTTTGCTTTTTGTAGGAGACATAAGCATGCAAGATGGCCACACTAAATAATTTTCTGTTTTTTATTTTCTTAATCTTGATTTTTTTGTCAGTAATACTTTATTAACCTCACCATTATTGGAACTGTAAAATATCTGGGTGATGGAGGAACGTCATTCAACTGTATTGTACTGCAATGGTTGCTAGAGTAATCTCACACATATCAATAAGGAACTGTCACCATAATTAAGGGCTAGTTTCTGTTGTTAGTTGCACAATGATACAGTTCTTTTGAAAATATTGGTTAGCCCACTTATGTGTGAAAACTGTCCTTTCCTACTTATGCAGAAGAAAAAAATTTTCAGAAATTTATCTTTGACCTTGTTATGTAAAAAAGTCACCTTTACAAAGATCTACGTGTTAAACCTAAAATTATAATTTTAAAAGTCTATTAAAAACAAAAATGTCATGAATTCTTAAAATCAACTATGCAGAGGCTTTAAAATTGTTGCAAGACTATATAGTATATATTAGCTTTTATACTGCTAATGCACAGCTAATCGCAAACTTGATTAGATTAACCGAAATCTATCTTAATTACACTTTTATATATCATACTAGAGAGGCAAATGCCATAAGATCAGCAGAAATATTCAGTTCTGAGCATTCAAATGGCAGGATAACTTTTTGTGTTATACTCCTTCACATACAGAATAACAAAACAAAAGGAAAAAATTCTGCAGTCTCACATTACAAAAAAACTTACAACTATTGTCAAAGAAGTTGTTGCATCCTTTTTAGTCCCTATCATAGTAACCTCAATTTTCTTGTCTTCATATAGCAAAACTCACTTTAATAAATGTCTAATGAAGTTTTCCTATTTTCATTTGCATTTATTTCAGTCAATACAAGAATAAGAGAAAATGTCTCTGATGTCAAATTCTGTGGCAGTGAAGGCAATGAGCATGTTCTGATACAGACCATTATACGTTTTATCAAAACCTATAAAATTGTGAGGGGCAAGTGTATAGTCCTTGGCTAGTACAATGCTTCAGTACTAGCATGTGTTCAGTATATGTTCATCAATTGTAACAAATGTACCACACTAATGATAGATGTCCTTAATGTGCGAAAGTGTGGGAGGATGAGGGGGTGGGGTATATGGGAATCCCCTATATTTTCTGTGTAACATTTATGTAACCTAAAGCTTCTTTAAAAAAAAAAAGTGTTCAGGAAGCAAATGTTATAATCTCGACATTCTAAGTTAGTTATGGTACATAAAAATTACATGGCTTTTGTTTAAACAACTGATATGATGTATCCAGAAATATGTATCTTCACATTCACTTTCAGCTTTATACAGAAATCCAAAAAGTCAAGCACACTCATGTTATACTCAAAATGCTCAAGAGCCAGTTGTCACTAGAAGTCCCTTAAAATACCAACTTCTTGCATCTCAAATCTTTCGCTTACTTGGCTGCCATATATTACTAAGTTCTGTGAAGAACACATTCATTTCATGAAATATCAGAAAGTTTAGGCTATTTGCACAATTGGTTTGTAAAACAACTTTATTTTTGTAACACTCAAAGTTGGTTCTTTTGTTTGTTTCCTTTTGTTATGTTGTATTTTCTAGATTCAATTCATGTTTCAAAAGAAACCTGTTTTATATATGTGTTTTTCTTCTTCTAGTCTGTAGCAAACATGAATTGAATCTAGAAAATACAACATAGCAAAAGGAAACAAACAAAGAAACAACTTTGAGTGTTACTAAAATAAATTTGTTGCAAGATATATTTTGTCATGTACCTAGCAGATGTGTTTTATGTTTTCACAGCCCAGAAATTTTCTTAAGATCAGTTTAGTTATTAATAACATGTTTTAAAATTATAGAATTAATGAATAAATATGGTAAAACAAAACAATGCAAAACTGTATAAAATGAGAAAATAATATTCCTTTTTTTGTTATTACTGATATTAAAAATTTAAAGCATACACAGGAGAAAAACCTGTATAATGAGTGAATAGTATAAAGAAATCCTGTGTACCTAATATGCTGCTTCAATTCACAGAAAATCTTGTTTCATATAACCTTTTCTCCCCACATAAATTAATTGAAGAGTATTCCTGACATCCTATCATTTCATCCATAAATATTTCAGTCTATATCTCTAAAATATAAAGATCCCCCTTTTTAAAACAACCACGTTGCCATCAGCACACTTAAAAAATTAACTAGAATTACTTTCAACCAATATCCAGCTGTTCAAATATCCCTGATTGTCTTACAAAATTTTTATTTGTATATTAAAATATGTAGTTATTATTTATATGACCTAATATAATGATACATAAATATAATATATAAAATTAAATATAAATATGGGATATATAAATATATACATCTTAATTTACTCTGAATATATAGAAATATAAAGATTTAAAATCAGGATCTTAAAAGTTCATTACATTCTAACTGATTGATGTGTCTCTAAAGTATATTTTAATCTTCCGCCTCCATCTTTTTTCTTCCCTGGATGTTTATTTGTTCTGCAGCTTGGATATTTACAACTGTATCACTGTGGTATCATTTAACATGCTACTCTGTCTCCAATATTTGCTGTTACACCCACAGGTCAGGGGCATTTGGCTGCTTTGTTTGCTGCCATGTCTCCAGCACTAGGAAGTAGATCTGTTACCTGCAGCAGTCAGTATTTATTTGCTGGATATTATTGGCTGAATTCCAGAGGGCAGAGCAGATGGGCTGATGGAAGCACTGCTGCAAGTACAGGGGTCAGGTGGGACAACCACCCTATACCAGACCGCCTCTACCTTCCCTGCTTTGCTAGCAGCCCCCCTCCCTCCTTGCACACAGGTAGAACACTGACTAATAAATAAATCAGACAAGGGATAGGGTCTTCTTGGGTGGACAAAGAAGCCCTCCCTGACAACGTGGCATTTGAGCAGAGCTCCGTAGGCAGTGAGGGAATCAGCCATTCACGTATCAGGAGGGAGCACAGTCCAGGTGAGGAAGCATGAATGCAAAGGCCCTGAGGCAGAAACATACCAGGTGCACTTGAGGAGCAGCAGGTTGTTGTGGCTAGAACCAAGAATGAGTGGAAGATGATAGAAGAAGATGAGTTCTGAGAGGGGCTAGATCACGTGTGACCTTACAGGTCATAGTAAAGCCTTCGGCTTTTCCTCTGAGAGAATCAGGAAGACGTTGGAGGGCTCTGAGGAGAGGATCAACACTTGACAATTTTTCAAGGTTCACTCTGGCTGCTGAATGCCAAATAGATGGTATGTGGCAGCTGGGAGACCAGTTAGGAGGAGACTGCAATCATCTGGGATTGCTGATACACTCTATTTAGACAGTTGCTTGGTTCATGCTTTTTATCTTAGACAAGTTCATCAGCATTTGCTTCTCAAATTCTTAATGAGCCTTTCTGCCTACTTAGGGGATATGGCAAGTCTGTAAATAATCAGCACACAGTAAAAGTGGAAAGTGGTGAGTGCATAAGAAAGCCACCCACAGAGGACAGAGAGAAGTTGGGAGAGGAAGGGACTGTGGCCCCTTTGCCATATGAAGAAAGAGGCAGCCAACCCTACTACAAGACAGGGTCTTCCTTGGGATTGCTACAGACAAAATCCTACAGCCTTTCACTAGGAAAATTCACATCACCCAACAATTTAATATAGGTTTTACTCCAATGAGCCAGATTACCTCTCCCATGTATTAGTAACATTTTACATAAACAAACCTACTTTCTCAGTGCTCTCTTCTCTTCAATATGGTATATTCCAAATACTAGTCTGACCTAAACTAGGCTGGAGGTGGTGCCACAGAGTCACAACTGGTGTGTGTAGAGTGAAGCATGCACCGCCTCTCTAAGGGTGTGTGTAGATTGAAGCATGCACCCCTTCTTTAAGGGTGTGTGTGGAATGAAACATGCACCCCTCTTTAAGGGCATGTGTACAGTGAAGCATGCACCCCTCTTTAAGTGTGTGTGTAGAGTGAAGCATACACTCCCTCTTTGGACATGGTCTTTTTCTTACTCTACATTCCTGTGGTGTGAACCCATTGAGAAAAGGGCCTCTTGAAGAAGCTCTTTCTAGTCATGGTGTGGCTCAACTGAACAGAGGGTAGGTCTTAATCCAAATTGCTGGAGGCTTTATAAAGAGAAAGAAAGGACAGCCCCCAGGAGGAGCAGGGAGCCAGAAGTCAAGGGAACCAGGAAGAGAGAGGAGCCATGTGTCTCAAGGACGTAAGCAGAGGAAACTCAAGGATGAATGGCAGCCAGTATCAGAATGTTGCAGATTTTGGGAAGAGCAAATTGCCTCACTGACGCTGGACTTTGGACATCAGCTAGCTGCAATACCATGAGTCAATAAATTCCCATTGTTTGAGCAAACTGATTGAGGGATATTTGTCATAGCACTTTGGCTGAGGAGACAGGAAACTTTTTGTCTTTTGTGTTTTTAAGTCTCATGGACTCTACTCCAGAGGTGCTCTCTGAATCTCTGGAGATGAGAACCTAGGATGATTCTAATTTAGAAACTGTTGCTTTAGTTCATATTTCACATCCTTCTTTTCCATAGTCTATAACAATAGCCTTCATCACAAAATGAATGTGGACGGCTGCACAGGATGAATGTGTGGAAACTGTGGGAAAGCCATTCTAGGCAGAGGGGCTAGCACAGTAAAGATCTGGGAGCAGATGTGTGGTTCTGGCTGTGACTTTTGAACACTTTAGCCTGGTTGACAACTGGGTTTGTTTGGATTGTGAGACGCTGCATGTTTTGAGGGGAGCAGAAAGATATAATGTTGAGCAATGTTTGGGACTGGATTGTGGATGGCCTAGTAGCAGAGGCTACTAGGGCTCATTCTCTAGGTAATAAGAAGTGGTGGAGGGTTTTGAAATGAATAGTGACACAATAGAATTGTGGTTCAAGCACCAAACATCTAATAGCCAACTGTATTTATAACTGATGTGTTATAGAAAGAAGGCGAAAGCTATTTCCAATAGTCTGGGAGAGAGATATTTGAGGGCTTAAATGAGGAAGTGGTCACTGGAATGTGGAGCTTAGAATGGCTGTGAGAAGCAGAGGATATGATCAATAGAAAAGAAGAGGCAAGGTGAAAGGTGACACGGGGTTTTTAAATACAGGAAACTGGGAGAATGGACCAGCAGACTTAAGTAGATATAGAGGCAAAAGAAGAGATTTAGGAAAAATTTAGTATGGGTCACACAGATTTGGGGGTATGATTTCATATCCAACCATATCCCATTGAGAGATTATATTAAACAAATCTAAGCATCTAAAGGCCAATTGTCCAAGTTAGACGGGAAACAGTCTTTTCATTTTCAAAATTCAATTTTATTCTTAAAATTTACTCATTTAATCCAGAATACTCTGTGGATATATATTGAATAAATGTGCTCACTTTTAAAATTTATATTTAATTTGCAGTATCTCGTTTCTCTATAACTTTCTGAACAGTTCTCATTTCTTTATGAAAATTGTATCATAATAAGTCAGTCAAGAATTTAGGATTACTCTCTTGTTCAAGGTCTTATCTGTAATTATCCTCTTGGACAACATTATTGCTTTTTGACCTACTGTATTTCTTAACTTTAGCATTATATTTCTCATTACCTTATATCCACATTTGATTTACAAAACTCTAAAAAGAACTAAAATTGGGTACGGTTATGACATTTTGAAAAATTGAAGGAACACATTTAATTGTAGCACCCAGTTTCACATTCCAGAAGGGAGAAATAAAGCAAGGCATCACCCAAGGCATTCCTTCAGTCCATCTCATGCAATCACCTCAGTCTTTTTCTACCATCTGTGAAAAGGAAGTCAACTTGTGCATTTTGCCAGTCTTTACTACATAAGCAATGCATGATTACTTACATCAGTATACCCATTTTTCTCGTGATCAGCTTCTCAAGGACATTTACTCTTTGCTTGGGGTAAAGAAACAAAGGTCATGTTGCATGTCCCTCATCTCCCGTCCTTCAGAGATTGCTGCTGGCAGCAGGGCCAGGTGTGGATTGTGCATGGAAGGAGGGGTGTGTGGGGATAAAAACAACAACAGCAACAAAAAAAACCCCACCTCTCTGGAGTCTCATTGCATGGTCAACAGAGGCACCCATCTTCAGGGTTGTCCTTCCAGCATTTTCTATAAAAATGAAGTTCAACCAGAATGTGAAAAGGAAAAAGGAATGGCTAAGAAATATCAAAAATTATTGACAGATACCAAAACCCACATCCAAGACGCTCAGGGGACGCCAGATTCTACATTCCCGCTGACGTAAATTGAAATAAAAAGAGGGCAAATAGCAATGTAGTAGGATAAACCAGGTTGGAAGGGAGGTAAATCCCATGTGTCAAGGGAGATTTAAAAGACATTCACATGTTGGCACTAAAAACCCTAAAATAAAAAGTCAGCAGTCAGATCTTGCTTTTGTGGCTGTAGCAAGTAAATATTTCATTCATCATTGCACAGCTGCTGAGCTGGATCAACTAGGGAAATATGAAAATAACTTCGTGCATATAAAATGAATGAATCTTTAAACTACAAAGTGAAAGAAAAAAATAAAACATTTGAATCAAGACTCATCTGCGTACCAGTAATATATAGAATCTATAAACAGTAACGCTGATTTTATGAAGTGTTAGACTTTTTAAAAATAGTTCTGCTGGATTTAAATTCTAGATCAACAATCATCTAGATGAGAGTATTAATAGAATTTACTATTATGAAAGACCATATATAATTCCTTTAAATTGGAGCCCAATATTTAGAAAGCTGGTTAGATTTGTCCTCAAAGTGGACTAATTGCTTTACTAATTCCCAGGTTCACAACCATCTTTAGGATATAACATGCTTAATTTGAGGTTGTCTTTCACCTTGATTATAGGAGTTATAGAGACAGGGACTTTTATACTTAGAGTGTCATATTTTTTCTGTTTTTATTTACTGTTCTATTTTAATGCATTTTTACCTGCAAATCTGCAATTTTATAATTTCTAACTGGTAAAATTTAGAAAAAGGTTATTCTGTGTTTTAAATGGAGATTTTCTTAAGCCCAAAGAATCAGCTTAGGGAAATAAAAAGAATGGATGCCCAAAGGAGCTCTGAACACCTTGGGGCTGTGCAGGTTTGAGCAGCCCAGGCCAGCTGAGCTAACCCTTTCCTGCACATTTGGTTACATAAGCATGTATTTTCTATAGACAGTTGTAAAGTCACTGCAATGTATTTTCTTGTATTTTTACTTTTTTTTCAATATTTATTTGATTTTATGAAAATTAATTTTAATACATAATTAAGAAGAAAACATAGTGGCTCATAACACCACCATCCAGATAGGCCCTGTTAACACTAAATTGTCCTAGAGAAAAGTGACTTCAACTTAGATGCCCACAAACAATATATAAGACTGTCCATCCCCTACACCCCAAAAAGGATTTGAGTGAAAAATAGCCCTTTATGATGTTAAGTCATTGAAATTCAGGGTTTATTTGTCACTGAAACCTAGCCTATTTTATCCTGACTAGAACAGAGGTATATTTTGGTATAATGGTCAAAGTGTCTTTTGAAAACAATAATTTTCAGAGGTAATGTCCAAATTCTATATTATATCTAATTACCTTTTAAGATGGATAACTGTTCTTTTCTATGCTATAAATACATTGTCTGAACAACTGTTAACACTGAAACACTTTTGCTTCATTCATTAACTTCACAAACAAGAAAGAAAGCAGAGGGGGAAAGATGAGATTCTCTTGAGATATGTAGAGAAAAGTTAGGTAGCGAGAAGGGAAAAGATGCAAATTGGTATAATTTAGCAGAACGCGGTGGACATATACCAGGGCACACAAGGGCATGGTCTACGCTATCACTGTGGGCAAGGAAAGAAGATAATAAAGAAAACTCAAGGCTGGACAGTCCCTTGTCCTGGTCACAAAGTGATATCACCTGACTCAGAATCTCATCTTTAGCCAAGTAAGAGTACTGCAGTGAGTCAGCCTCAATGTGGACAAAATGTCAGTGTATTTGGGGTTATTTTTGCAAGTCAGTAGTTGTTAAATCAGTTTTCTTAAACAAACAAAAACATGCTTAGACTTTTACAAGTATCAAAAAAGTGCTAAAAACTATAAATACAAGGCTAACATCCTAATAAATTAAACCAGTATTTTCTAAGCATTTTTTCAATATTGAATAACATTTCTTCATTCTGCGTAAGAGAACACAGGTAGCACAACCAAACCTGTGGAAATTGGACAGAGAAGCAGTTTTACTAAGGAATTCGAATAGCCAAAATACTGCCCCAAAACTCAGGCATACAAAATGTAAGGAAATTAGCTATTTCATATCAACAACTTAGAATTAAAGACAGCCATGATTCTAAATAGACACATTAAAAATTAATGATGTACTATTATGGAAAATATTTTTGTAAGTGTATAATGTTATAATCAGTAGATTAACTCACCTGAATAGTTATCTTCCAATTTTAAGTGCAAGAATATTTTCTTTATTTTTGTGTTACTCTGGATTGTCTGAGAAGCAGATGCCAAGACAATATTAAACTGGCAAGGATTTCGTGAGGGAAAATGTCAGTGAGGTAGGAAAGGGAAGGGGTGGAAAAGGCTGGGGAGCACTGCAATGTGAGCCTGGCCCCATGTGGAGCAGAGAGGAAGGCAAGTGGTCCTGGAAACATCCTGGACTGCTCTGGGTCTAAGGAAGGCTTGGTAAAGGCATGGCTGTCAGCTGACAAAGGAGTACGTGCCTCCCCAAAATGGGTCTGTCTTAGCAGCCCCTCCACACGGGCAGGGAGCAGTACAAGTGAAACAAAATTTGAGTTTTGGAGCCTGACAACTGGGGCTTTCAATTAATGACATTCCCTGGAGTAGAAAGACTGCAAAGCTCTTGTACAGGGCGTGGCCCCCACGGCATCAGTGATTGATTTTCAATAGCAAAGTCACCTCGAAATAGAACTTACAGCACTTAATACAAGGATATGGATGTGAACAAAGTGTGCATGTTACCGGATGGCTAACAGTTCTTGAGGTAAGAATACCATTTGTGCAATTGTTCCAAATGAATTAAATGCTACTTATTTGAAGTGGATATGAATGAGAAGATAAAAGATAGAATTTAAATGATCCTAAAGCCTTTCAATGAAATTAAAACTACTTATTAAACAAATGTTAAGTATTAAAAAGTGCATATATATTCTAATATTCTAATATATAAACTATTTCTTTAAGAAATCTTTAATTTTAGGAGCAAATCAAATTATGTTTGATTATTTATCAGGAAAGGAGTTGCCATATCTTAAAACATACTATAAAAAGTGTGAATTTTGTTAACTTCTGGGCTGATTACTTTCTGGTGAGCTCATGATAGATCTTCTTCATTTAGTGCATTCAAGCACAACACTTAATTTCACAATCATTGAAGAGACACTAATGTAAGTCTTCAAAGAATGATGTAATCGCCAGAGGTACACTAAGGAGTGAGTACAATAAGGCAAGTAAATTCACTGATGTCCCATTAAAGCTAATTGCAAATCAACAACAATGAAAAAATAAACCCCCAATGTATTATCTTACTTTATGACACATACTTTTAGAAATTTTTAGAACTATAGAGGAATATATTTACTTTGGCAAAATTATTATTTGATACTTGTTTTCTCTGAGTCAAAACTTTCTCCACTGCTGTGGGCGTCTATGCCCAGGACTGAGTTTTGGTTTTTTCTCCACTGTCCTGCTTTGTTCTTGCCATCCCAACCCCTAGAGATGGGCCCTTTCTCTAAGCCCCAGGATGGCAGGCTGGCCCTGGATAGACTTCTTGGTTGACACTGTGACATTGGCCCACCCCCTGAATCCCAGTCCATCACCCCAACCTGTATTCACACTGAGTACTTGAGACCTGGCAGGTTCTCCTGGAAGTCACCATATTGAATGCCATGAAGCTCTTACTGTATGGACTGGGGCGGTTAGAAAAACTGTCATGGTGGACGAGGAGTAGGGGCTGCACCTTGAAAGTTGGAAAGCATGGGGAAAAAATCAGAAGTGCAGGAGTAAATTCAAAAGAGGCCGTGTCCATGGATATAAGCTAGTGTGAAGTCAGTCACATGATGATGCTTTATGTTCAGATGGGGACAGTTACCTGTTCTGGTGGACTCTTTCTCTTGTGAACCAGATGGTTTTGTTCACATTGCAAGAAAGGGGTTCAATTTATTAGATAAAGAAAGAAAAATAGAAGACTATCATTTAGACAGAGTAGCCACAAGAAACTGATAAAGACACACATTGTCCCTTTATTAGAAAATAGAATTGGGTAAGAAGAAGTCAAGAAAATGGCCAAGGTTTCTTGTTTGCTGTTGTATTTTAATCTTTCTCTGGTCAAACAAGGACAACTGTTATCTAAAATGCCCGAAGACCAATTAAATGGGATGAAAAACTTGAGCCAGAGCACTAGGGTTATCAGGGAATAAATAGTTCCCTGGGAAAAACTGAATAGGTTCCTACTCGAGGGCCTGAGAATTTGCAGTTTTAGAAGCTATCGAAGGCAACCAAGAGGAACCAGCTAGTCATATTGATTTCAGTGTTTGGCAATGTGAACTCTGGATTATAGGTGAGCTGAGAGGTAGTTAGCCAAATTGTTATAATTTTAAGGTCTTTAGCTTTGTCAACTACCTTGGGGTGGGAATAGAAATCAAGATAAGGAGCTGGATGTAAAGTTTGCTAAATTTGCAGACATGATTTCACTCTTCTCCATTTCCTATCTTTTTGAAGAACCCTGCACTTGATGGATTGACAAGACTACTTTGATGGGAGCAGAGGTCAAGCTGGGGTGGAGGTGAGGTGTAAACTGCTATACAAACTTACTTTTCCATCTCAACCAAGTGATGTTGGATTTGTGTTGGGAGATGAAGGCTGTCTTTTATCCTGCTTCTTTTCTCTTAGGTTGAATGTTTTTTAATCCATCCAAATTCTGATACTTCAACCTGTTCTTCAGGTCCAGAATTTCCATTATGTTTGAAGGACTAATAAGCTGAACACTAAGAGAAAAAAATAGGAATAGCAGAACTAATTCCTGGAATTTCAAAAGGCCAAATGGGCAGTGAGAGGCAAATGAATGCTAAATCTTTGATATGCTAGAAAACCTTTTATTATGACAATATGTAATTTTATTTTATTTTTTTTCTTTAATAATCAGGCTTCAAAATCTGCCAATATCAAATATCAGACTTAGCTTTTCTAAATCTACTTATTTTCCCAACACACACACTTCTTTCTTAACTCTTGGCCACCACTAATCTGTTCTTATTTCTAAAATTTTGTCCTTTCAAAAATGTCGACTAAGTGGAATCATTCACATAGTATGTAATGTTTATGGACTGGATTTTCTTTTATTCAGCATAATTCCCTGGTTATTTACCCAAGTTATGTGTATCAATGGCTCTTTCTTTTTTGTTGCTAACTGGTATTTCATGGCATGCGTTTACCACAGTTTAACCATTCATTTGTTGAAGGACATCCAGGCTGATTCCAGTTTTTGGCTATTATGAATAAAGCTGCTCTGAACATTTATGTATGGGATTTTTATATGAACATAAGTTTTTCTGTTCTCTGTGATAAATTCCTGTGGTATTGTGCTTTTAATCTCAGTTTCCACATGACCATTGTTAGCACATATGAATTTATTGATTTTTGCATGTTGATCTTGTATCTTATGAACTTGGTAAACTCACTTATTAGTTAGAATAGTTTTCTGTAGATTCCTTGGGATTTTCTATGTAGATAAACAAGTCATTACAAATAATGACTGTTTTCTTTATTCTTTTTCATTCTATATGCTGTTAACTTATTTTTCTTGCCTTATTGAAAAGGCTAGAACATCCAGCTCTATGTCGAATAGATAGCGGGAATGGATCTCCTTTCCAAATTCCTGATATTAGAGGGCAAACATTTAGTCTTTCATCATAAAGTATGATATTAGCTGTGGGGTTTTCTTGTAGATGCTCTTTATCAAGTTGAGAAAGTCTTCTTCTATTCCTAGTTTGCTAAGACTTTTAAAAATCATAAATGAGTATTGGATTTTGTCAAATGCCTTTTCTGTATCAATTGTTATGATATGATTTTTCTTCTTTTTTAGCCTTTTAATATGGTGGATTACGTTGATTTTCAAATGTTGAATCAGCCTTGCATACCTGGAAAAATCCCACTTGGTTACAGTGTATATTTATTAGACAGTATAGGGTTTGATTTGCTAATATTTTGCATCTAAGTTCATGAGAGCTATTGGTCTGTAGTTTTCTTTTATTGTACTGTCATCACTGTTGATACAGTACTCTAGTATTGATATTGTTTTAGTATAGGGTAATTCCAGTTCCACAAAATGATTTTGGAAATGTTCCCTTTTCTTCAATTTTCTGGGAGAGATTGGTAAAATTAGTGTTAATTTTTCTTTAAATGTTTGTTAGAATTCTTCAGTGAAGTCATCTGGACTTGGAGATTTCTTTTTAGGGAGATTTTAAATGACAAATTCAACTTCTTTAGTAGTTATTGGACTATTCAGGCTATTTCATCTTTATTGAATTTTAGTAGTTCGTGGTTTTTGAGAAATTGACCAAATTTATTCAAAGTTGTTGAATTTATGAGCTCAAAGTTTTTCAAAGTATTTCTCTATTATCCTTTTGATGGCTTCAGGATCACTGTTTCCTTCCTGATATTGGTATTTTTTATCTTCTCTCTTTATGTTTGTCAGTCTTTTTCAAGGTATATCAATGTTTTTTATACTTTTTGAAGAACCATTTTTTGTTTCATTGGTTATCTCTATCATTTCATTTGTATAGATTCTATTGCTATATCTTCAAGTTCACTATCCCTTAGTACTGTGATGTCTAGTTTGTCTTTAATCCTGTCAGTATATGTATTTTTTATCTTGAGCATTGTAGTTTTCATATCTAAAAATTTGATTTGGGCTTTCTTTTTAAAATTTCCTCCATGTCTCTACATAAATTTTTGAGTTTGTGGAATACAGCTATAATAATTCTTTTAATTTCCTTGTCTTCTGATTCTAGCATCCAGTTTCAATAGATTGATTTTTCTCCTCATTATGTGTTATGTTTTCTTGCTTTTTGCATGCCTGGTAACTTTGATTAGAAACCAGACATTGTAGATTTTACTTTTTTGGATGCTGGAGATATGTTTTGCTATAAAATACTTGAGTTTTGTTCTCAGATGCAGTTAAATTACTTGGAAACAGTTGATCCTTTCAAGCCTTGCTTTTAAGAAATCTCTAGACAGGTCCAGAGCACTGTCCTAATTATTCCCCTGTACTGATGCAAGATCCTCATCATAGAGAAATTATGTGGTTTTCTAGTCTAGCTGATGGGAATAGGCACAATTCCTGGCCCTCTGTGTCAAGTACTTTTCTAATACTTTGGGCATTTCTTTCCCTGGCCTCAAATAGTTTCCTCACAGGCAAACACTGCTTATTCTCTGCGGAATACTAGAGAGGAAACTTCTCCCTCTCTGCAGAGTTCTCTCTCTGTGCAGCTCTCTTATCTTTCCTGAGCTAGAGGCATCTTAGTGTCCCAGATTCCCGACACTATGTTTTCAACTTAGCAAGTCTTCTGGGTTCTGCTTGAGTTCTCCTTCTCTGTGCTTAGCCTAGAAGCTTTAACAAGTTAGTAAGATAT
Organism: Cabassous unicinctus; assembly: GCA_029593785.1. NCBI lineage: Eukaryota > Metazoa > Chordata > Mammalia > Cingulata > Chlamyphoridae > Cabassous > Cabassous unicinctus. The sequence goes on along the minus strand of JAQZBX010011784.1, from coordinate 21,053 downwards.
GGAGAGGCATAGGGTGTTTTCATTTCCTTAGCTGCTCAAACAAATATCATGCAATGGGTTGGCTTAAACAATGGGAATTTATTAGCTCACAGTTTTGAGACTAGGAAAAAGCCCAAATCAAGGCATCATCAAGGTGATGCTTTCTTCCTGAAGACTGGCTTGCTGGGGCTGGCAGCAGGTGATCCTTGGTCTTGGCTTCTCTGCAACAGGGCAATGCACATGGTGGCCTCTCCTGGCCTCTCCCTTCTTTTCTGGGTTCCAATGACCTTCAGCTTCTGTTTCCCATGGCTTTCTCTCTATCTGTCAGAATTTCATTCATTATAGAGGACTCCATTAATAGGAAGAAAACCTATCCTGATTGACTTGGGCCACACCTTAACTGAAGTAACCTTATCAAAAGGTCTACTTAAAACTGGTTCACACTCTCAGAAATTGATTAAATTAAAGAGCATGTTTTTCTAGGGTACATAGCTCCAAACAACCACATAGGGCATGCCTCATTTGTTTCGGGTCTTTCAGGGAGCACTGTCTTTTGTTTTCTGGAGTTCAATGTCTTGAAAAACCATTTTTTTCTTAAATTTTGACCATTTTTATTATTGTTTCAGATGGGAAAGTAAGTCCAGTTATACTCTCAGAAGTAGAAGGTGTTACCAATATTATTTTTAAATAAAAAAACTTAGAACATGGTTGCCATATTTTAATAATTTTTCCTTCATTTTTTGTTGTTGTATAATATATTTTCTTTTTATTTATTTATTCTAATTTTTATTGTAGTAATAAATATACAACTTGAAATTTCCCATTTTAACCACTTTCAAGTGTACAATTCAGTAGTATATTACCTTCACAATATTGTGCTACTATCACCAATATCCATTTATACCTTCATTTAAAAACAAATCCAATCAAAATTTCTTTCACTCCAACTCTTCACTATGAAATGCATGTTCTATTTTAAGAGAATTTCATTCTAAGAGGGCCTTTTGCTTTTTCAATTACCTTTTAGTAATGAGGACCTCATAAATTTTATGTGAGTCTTCAGATGTTCTTTGTTTGGCATTTGAAGCCATCTGATAAGCTCTGTTCTTTCTCACTTGATTACTTTTTAAAATTCCAAGAGTTTGATATAAGGTTATTTCAGACTCTGAAATCACAAAAGTTGCCATATATATCTATATATATATAGATATATATATCTATCTCACAGTTTTGAGACTAGGAAAAAGTCCAAGCCAAGGACTTTTTCTAGGAAAAAGTTCAAGTCAAGGCATCATATATAATGTGTATATATATCCAGGGCTGGGACTTCCCCTCCTTAAATGAACCACAGCCCAAAGCATGTGGCCACTCACTAGTTAAAAATACAAACCTCCCCAGACAATAGAATGTACAGACGGTGCTGCAAACTCTAATCTTCTCAAGGCTGTATAGTGTCTTCCCAGCCATAACATCACCAAACACCCCATTTGTGAACTCTTGCAGAGACTCTCTTCTCATACCCTATGGAATGTCTTTGTTCTGAGACCTCTTATATTGTCCCATCTTTTCCCGCCTCTTTGTGGAGCACTACTTTCATTCTTCCCATTACTTTCATTCTTTGACTGGCCATCATAGAAGAGTCTCTCCTGTACCTAAGTCCCAATAAAGATCATGTCTAACCCTCTGCCTGGTGTGCTCTTTGGTCTTATGGCTGCCCCAACTTGTGCCCTTCAAAGTTGGGTTGGAACAATATATATAATTACATATTACTGAGAAATTTTAAAAAATGTTTCTTCACACTTGTTTTGAACAGTTTCCCATTTCTGCTCATACATTGCTGCCATTTTAACAGTGAATTTTCTTTAACTATAAAAAAAATAGCATACTATGAGTCAAACATTGTTCTAAGTGCCCAATGCTTATTAACTCATTGAGTATTCACAGGAACCTTTGGAGATAGACTCTGTTATCATCCCAAATTCAGAGGCTAAGGGAATAATTTGACCAGAGTTACCCAGTTAGCAAATCCATGCCAAATCATTGCCACACATCTTATATCTTGAGAGTAAGGTTGAAAGGACAAGTTTTTAAAAGGAAACAAAATATTTATCTCAAAACTAACTGATGTATACCTGAAAACAGCAATGGTTGACTTAATAGACCAATACTTTTTTTTTTTTTCTTTTGAGGTACCAGGGCCAGGGATTGAACCCTGGGCCTCATACATGGGAAGGGAAGCTGGTGCTCAACCACTGAGCTACATCAGCTCCCCCAAGGTGGATTATTTGTTTCTTTGTTGTTTGTTTTGTTTTTAGGAGGTACCGGGGATTGAACCTGGGACCTCATATGTGGGAAGCAGGTGCTCAACCACTTGAGCTATATCCGCTCCTCTGGACCAATATTTTTTTTAATATGTTTTTTTTATTTTTTTTTAAGATACTTAGATTACATAAATGTTACAATAAAAACATAGGGGCTTCCCATATGCTCCAATCTCTATCCCTCCCATGATTTCCCACATTAACAATAACCTTCATTAGTGTGGTACATTTGTTACAATTGATGAACACATTTTGGAGCATTGCCACTAAATGCAGATAATGGTTTACATTGTAGTTTATACTCTCTCCTGCACAATTTTGTAAGTTATGACAAGGTATATACTGGCCTGTATGTCATTGCAGTGTCATTCAGGACAATTCCCAAGTACCGAAAATGCCCCCATATTACACCTGTTTTTCTCTCTCTCTCCCCTTAGAACCTCCAGCGGCCACTGCCTCCACATGAATGATATAAGTTCTTCCATTGCTAGAATCACAATAAATCTATAGTAGAATACCAATAAGTCTACTCTAGTCCTTCATTCATTCCCCCATCCTGAGGATTCTGGAATGACAATGCCCACTCCACCTCTAATTGAGAGGGGCCTTAAATCCCATGGGACAGATGGGTGGGACGATTTTGCCTGCAGTTGCAGACACTCTCTGTTCCTTGGAATGGTTGTTGTCCATCATCATCTCCTTGTTAGTTGTCCTGGGTGAGTCCAATGACCTGGAGAGTAAGTGTTGCAACTCTATTGTGATTCAGGGCCCAGCTGACACATGGACAGCCCAAAGATTCAAGTCTCTTGGACATACAAGTATCAACTCCTAGTACTAACTATAGGTTCAAATAGAAGGAACAGAAGAGCTATATGTAGGGAAATCACAACTGAGTCCAACTCTGTCACACTGTGGAGCATAAATTCCAAAGCAGGGCCCACTTGCAGGGTGCCAAACTCCTGAAGTATCTGCCCTGCCTGTAGTGTCTGGATGTCTCCAGAGCCCTCAGGAGCCCCATTATTTGAGGCAATATTTACTTTGGAAGTCAGTGAGATCCTGCTGAGACGTGCATAAGCATAACCTCTGGAATGAACTCCCAACTCACATGTAATTCAGCTAAAGCTTTAATTATAAGAAAACTTTAGAACTCCTTAAAATAACAGTTGACTATATTTTTGTGTAAGGGGTGAAACTTGCTCAAGAATGTGATGCTTTAAAATCTTTTTGTGCATCTTCTTGAGAGCATTCTGTGGTTCTGCCACTTTTTGGAAGATGAGCCAAATGAAAGGAAAACTGTAAAAATAGGCATCATAAGCATGTTTGGCACTTGGCAAATTGCCAACTATTCAATTTGTTGCTACAAACAAGAAGTTAATAAAAACAAATCATATGAAACAAAATAATACTACTCCTAACATGATTATGAATGGATATTTAATGGTATTCCTGCTGAGGTGTTTACTGAAGAATACTAAAATTTTATAAATTTGTATTGGTCATTCAAGAGAATAAAGATTGGTACAAAACCCTTTTGACCACAAAAAGGTACACATTATTCCTTTCTACTGTGGAAATTATTCTGAAACAACATCACTCTAAAATGCTACAAGAAAACCATAAGAATACAAAGAGGCCAAAGGGCCAACATTTAGCCACAACTCTTTCTGCAACACTTAATATGTTGAAAATATCCTTTGGGGACAAAGAAGAGTCTATTTAATCTACAAAGTAGAAAGACATTTGATGACAACAAAGCACTTTTTAGCAATGATCATCAGTCCTTGAAAAAGTTCTTAACAGGATTTGGGTTTATTTTAATTAATGAAAATATGAATAATTTATTAACTCACACTATATTATAGGCATTGGGTGCTTTGCATAATTATTCTCTCATAATCGTCACAAACTACCTGGAAAAGAGATATAATTATGTTCATTATGAAAATGTGGCATCTGAGATTCAGAGAGATTTTGTCTTACTCTAGTGGATGAAGAGCTGATTAGCAAAGTGCTGGCTCTTAATGTGTCTATCTCCAAAGGTCTTTCCATTCCCCTGAATCACAGAATTCTCTAAATTTTAAGTGCAATAAAATATTTTAGCATTTCAGCATTGTTTTGTTTGTGTTCTCTCTTTGTCCCTCTCCTTTGATTTTTCTTATACCAGGGTAGTTTCCTTTAATATGGAGGAGATGATTTCCTCAGTGTTCTCCTTCTTGTATAACAAGACTTCTCTATGTGGTGGTGAAAGTGCTTCTTTAAGGCACTTCGAAGCTCATCTGCCAGCAAGCATGAAGCATGCTGTGCGCTGAGACCTGAAGAGCTGGTTGGTGAGGGAACTTGAGTTCCCTGGATCTGCTCCATGCAAAGCAATTTCTGCTTTCTTATACTGAGAAATTCAGACTTGCCACAAGGCTGTTCAGTGTCCTGAAACACAAATGTAGGTGTATTAGTCAGCCAAAGGGGTGCTAATGTGAAATACCAAAAATGGGTTGGTCTTTATAAAGGGTATTTATTTGGGATAGAAGTCCACAGTTACCAGGCCATAAAGCGTAAGTTTCTTCTCTCACCAAACTCCATTGCCAGGTGTTGGAGCAAGACAGCTGCCGACGTTTGCCAGGGTTCAGGCTTCTTGGGTTCCTCTCTTCCTGGGGCTGCGTTTTTCTCCGGGCTTAGCAACTCTGGTTCCTCCACAAGGTCAGCTGTAGACTATCAGGTGAATGGCTCGCTTCTCTTCTCCTGGGGTCTTCTCTCCACCATCAAAACTCCAATATAAAAACTGCTTCTCAAAAACTGCTGCAACTCTGTTCTTTGTGATGCCTTTTATATTTTCTTCCCCCACCCACCAAGGGGTGGGGCTCAACACCCTACTGATGTGGTCCAGTCGACGCCCTAATCATAACTTAATCATGCCCAGATTAATAGATCAGTTTACAAGCATGATCCAATTATATTTTTGGAATTCATAATTACATCAAATTGCCAAACAACTACAGTAGGCAAATCTAAAAAATCTTCCAATTCATCTCTACCAGTTCTTTGTTTTTAAATCAGAATGCTGTCTTTATCCTTGAATCAGCTGAGTAAAAAAACATCCCAAGTTTAAGATCCCATAATTTTAAACTTGGTGTTTTATGGCCATCACGTTATCCAGACCCTGTGGGAGAGGTGTGCTCTAGCAAAGTTTTCAAGCATCTATTTTCACACCAGACAAAACTGCCAAGTGAGTAAATTCATCTTTGACGTTTAACTAAACCCTTCTTCACATTTTTCTACCCCTATACTCTACCACTTTATTGTACTTTTGACCTCTCATTCTCCCAACTACTCACCTGCCCCCAGTTCGGGCACTCTCTCATCTAGCAAAATTCGTCTTCAGGAGAAGATCTGAAATCTGTGAGACATTTCATACTAAACATCAGTGCACCTCAGTGGTAGAAAATTGATTTGAAGAACTCTGAGACTGGTTTCTCGTCCTTCAAATTGCATTCTGTGACCACCTACTCTTTCTATGTATAAGATTAACCCAGATTTAGGGTGAGAATTATCCATTTATATGAATGGAAACATTTGAGTAAATGTTTCCTTGATATATGGGCAACTGTGTTATTTGTAAAGTATAAGTGTCTAAGGGCTCTGTGATATGTTAAAATTTGAGATCAGGAAATCTGTATAGAACCAGTTTCAATGAAACTGTTAATACATTGGTTATGGAATAGATATTTATTATTATTCTCACCGCTTCTAAACTCCCAATACCTCCCATTTAAGCAACGATAAGAATATGGGGAAGAATATTCTACTTGTTTACCATTTATTTGCTTGTTTTGGGACACATAGTAGTTTGGAAAGATTTGATTTTTAGACTAGATTGTTGGTTTCACAAAAAATTAAAAGACATTTTAATAAAGAATATTTTTCTTTGTACTTGAGTTCAAATTTGTTCTCCAACTGGCCCTGAAAGGTGAGAACCATTTTACTAAAGTATTGATGGATTTCAGAAGACTGAGAGTTCTGTCTTCCTTTCTATTTCTGTGAAATATTAGGAAAGGTAGGTGGACTCAGGTGACTTTTGGAAGCTAAAGTTAATAAAAAGTTCCACTTAAAACCATGATATTTAGTACAATTAATCTTCCCTGTTAATATAAATAGAAGAAATAATCAATTGAGTTCAAAGTTCTGGTTTAATTTCTTGGAAGTACAACTATTTCAGCTCCCCAATTTAAAAAATGCTGTAGATTCTTACACCACGGTGCCACTTTCTGTCAAACACCAGGAAACTGACAATATTGCTGATAGATTAGCCTTTTATAGTGATCTAATCACAATGATCTACCACCTGGTAGGCCCGCCCAGGGCCAGTATCCCCAGGCTCCCTGGTGAGCTGGCTTGGTTTGGGCTAATGGGAGACTTAACCACTCAGAATGTGTCTTCCCTACAGAGTCCTGCTTCAGGGCTAGGCGGCATTTTCCCTCTGTGACTTCAGTTCCCACCAGACAAGCTTCGTTTGTGGCTGCAGCTAATCCGGGATCCCTAACACTCTTCCTTTAGCCCTTGGCCGTGGGTGGTAACGGCTTTTGTTGCTAGACTTTGGGTACCACAGCATCCCTGGTTGATTCCTTTAACTTTTCTTTAAAATTTCTTCATTTAAACCATCTGGGTGAATCCTGCTTTCTGCCTAAGTCTTGACTAGTGCAGTGGTGTATTCTTAATGTAATATACATTTCATTTCATAGAGAAATGTTATAGAAAAAAGAATTCTTAGAGCTATAGCGTATTCACAGGAGAGACCCATTTAAGATTGAATGTGCTCTTAGAATGGCAGGCAAAATGTGGTTACATTTTTAGGATTGCCACTCCATATTCTAGAAATGAAAATGGCAGGACTATAAAGTCTAGCTTAGATTGGAAATGGCAGAATGATACTGTTAAGTATAGGGAAAACTGCATTGAAACTTAAAAAGCACAACCCCATATACAAGATTGTATGTGTTTGTGTAAGGACAGAGAAAACTGTGGATGGGTAAACACCAGCCTGCTATCATTGGTAACTTCAGTGGGGTGGGAAGGCTCTATATTTACTTTATATAACTTTAGTAATGATATTCCATTTGCAATTTTAAAGAAATCTAGAAAAAAATTAGTTTATCTCCACAAATCCAATCTTACAATTAAAAAGCAAGTAATTAAACACACCTTATTCACTCACAGTATCATTTGTTCCAAAGTAATACATGACCATCCTAAATCTGTACGATCACAATTTAGATTTGATTCTCATACTCTGTTTGAATTATAAAACTGTTTTAGTTTGCAAGGGCTGCTGGTAACAAAGAGCCACGGACTAGCTGGCTTAAAAACAGGAATGAATTGTCTCACAGTTCTGAAGGCTAGAAGTCCAAAATCAAGGTGTTGTAGTGCTTTCCTGGAAGCCTGCCCCACGATCGTGGTGGCTGGCAGGCAGCCCAAGACTCCATGCTGTCTCTGACACATGGCCCTCTGTCTCCTGCCTCCTACTGAGTCCAAAAATCCTCTGCTTATAACGACCTTGGTCACACTGGATTATGGCCCACCCTGATCTAGTTGGGTCTCACCTTAACTAATCACATCCCAGGAGACCCTCTTTTCCCATTAGGTCCCATCCACAGGACTGGGCAATCATTATCCAAATTAAAATATATAAATCTCAAACTTGTATTTGTGATTTAGTTAAAGTCAAGTGGAAAGAAAAGTTTCAATATTTCATTTACATTATGGAAAAGCAGGAAGAATGGGAGTAAAGCTACAACATATAAAATGTAACTGTTGTATTTAACAATTTTTTCCTAAAACAGCCTGTGGTCTAGGTCAGTGTCTCAAATTTGTGATTTCATTTGCCCCTGAAGTGTACAGTGTGGGATGGTTGTAGCAGATAAAGTGATTTCTAGAGCCTCGCTTCTCTTAAATCTGCAAAGTTCAGTGCCCTCCTCATCACTGTACAATGAATGGTCTGTGCAAATTTTAATGAAAATTGAAAACTGCAGCACAGTTATAGGAACATAAAATTCACTTATACATACACATACATGCCAAAAGATTTCAAGTCCTAACCAAAGAACTAAAATGAATGAATGGAAATAAGTTTTAAGGGGGGGAAACCCCCACAACACCTAATTACAAGCTTCCTGCCTTAGAAGGAAAGTGCTGATGCTCTTTGGCCTCAGCATATAAAATCCTGTAAATTTTTCTATAAAAATTTATATATAAATTTAGTATTTATGAATGATCTTGTCCTATTTGGTCAAATTTTGAATGAGTAAAACAGTGCCTCGACAATAAACACAACAGCGATTTTGCAAAAGTGCCACAAATTGGGTGGCTTAGAACAACACTCTCTATGATGGACAAAATATCAACGTTTGAAGGAGAGGCAGCATCCGACCCTGCCTGGCGCCAGAGCATCCCTAGAGCACACGCGCCCAAGTGCGGAAAACCTGCCGCCCTGGAGAGGCTTTCAGGTTTCAGGAGTAAGCGTGGGGGAGGGAACCGAGCAGGGAGGCCGCCGGGGCGCCCCTGTCACGCTATCCTCGCACACTCGGAGGGGCTTCTTGCCCCTCCCGGGACGCGCGCCCAGGAGGTGCCACGAGCCGGCAGCCTCGGGCCAGGTGGGAGCGCAGCCCCATGCGCCCGGGAGGCTGGAAGAGGTTCTGGGGCTGGTCCTGGGAGCCGGGGCGGAGCCTTGGAGAAGTGGCTGCAGGTGGGCGGAGAGGCAGGGCCTTCGCATCCCCGACTGGGGGCTGCCTGGGTGTGAGAGAGAAAGGAGGAGTGCTGGAAACGAGGGGGCGCACGGCGAGGGGGCGCCCAGCTCGAGTGAGCGTGGCCTTCCTCACCGGAGCCCATCTCAAGATGCTGCTGCTTCTCCCTGCCCAGAACTGGGCCCCCGTAGTAGCAGGAAATCCACGTGAGTACAGCAAATGATTTAAAACTTGCCCTACTGGGAAACTTTGACTGCATTTTTATCCTTAGTAATATTCGCAAATGGAATTGCAGAACATGCTCCTGACAATAAAGAACCTTAAAAAAAATCTATTGAAATACAATCCTAAAGATAACATTCTGTTTACAATGTACTTTCCTCTTGTGGTGTCTAATATATATATAATGCATATTTTGAATTTTTAAATTCCTTCTCTATATATTTGAATATTCATTGAGAGAGGTCACGTTTTAGTGAAATCCCTGAAAACAGCATCTTAACCAGGGATTAGCCTGCAAATGTTGTCGTTTTATTCGTTTGGGGGATTGCAGCATTTTATAAGAATTAACTCTAATGGGGGAAATAACTGGCAAGCCTTACATCATACTGCATCAACTTAGATGTTACTTTACAGTTTTTCAGACCGTGGACCCTGGAGCAGCACTAAAGTTAATAATTCCACTGCACTACAGGGGCAGAATACCTGCAGGGGGACCTGAATTTAAGAAACTAAATTTAAGAACCTGCCCAGACTACTAAGGGAAAGAAAAGTGCTTGGGATTCTCTGGACAGGGCTTCATTTCTACTAATACAAAGTTTTTATTTAAAGATAAAACTTAGCCAGTCATTTAGGTAATCTTGAAAGTTATTTTTCTCTGGATACTAACTTTGTCTATTTTATAATTTGTCACTGAGGGCCTTGTTTCTGAATTACTTTGATTTGCTAAAAACTGAGGAAACCTTTATTTCTAGACTGGGGTGTGATTCTCATTATGTTATTTGAGATACTTCAACAGAATCTAATTATTTTATCACACCTAAAAATGTTCACATTTTTGGTTTTGCTTGGATTGAAATCTTTATCAGGGGGATAGCTTCCATTATTGATTAATTTTAATCCAACCTTGGGATTAGAATTTTTTATATCCTTCTCCCTGTACTAAAGTTTTAAAAAGTTTTCTTTCACTGGGATCTCCCCACTTTCTGGGTCCACCTTCTCCCACCAATTTCTCTTAAAATCAGTTTAAATAAATGCTAGTGACCTTACTTGGAAATTTGCCCTGCTGCAGTAATGGAGGTAGCCCTTGGTGATGTACCTAAGCCATCATTAGAAAGTTTGCCACAGCTCAGTGTTCTTCCACCTTGAAGGCTGAGGACGGGCATGCTCTCTGATATAGGCAGTTTGGGTAAAGCCAACTTCAGTCAGTGCTAACTTACTCCCGCCACATGTTTGCCCCTCCCTGCTGACCCCTTTGGTCAGATGTTGCAACATTATTTCATACAATTTTAATTTGGCTTCGTGAGGATGCTTTGCAAATAAAATGTGGATATTTATATAGCATCAAAATTCTTGGGTCCTGAAATAGAGACTTATATTTTGCTTAAATAAATGAATGAATGAATGAGAAATGAACTGCTTGTCTTGAGACATCCTAAAGTAACTCAGCAATCAACTGCTAAAGAAGGACAACAACAAAATAAGTCACTAGAGGTCACTCTTACTATTTAATCAACAGGACTTCAAGGAGCTTTTCCTTGGGAATAAAATAATCAAGACTGGGGTGTACCCTAGTACTCCCTTTCCTGTTATGTCCCTTAGTTATGATTTCTCTTTATTGCTAAGGTTAGTTGTAATGATAGCTATTTGCTTGGAATCCAATAGAAGGACTAAGAAGCTGACTTTTACAGTGAATATTTCCTTAGAAGAGCAGTGGGCATCTGAGACGGTCTATGTAGAATATACAACCAAACCATCAAAATGAACTTTATCACTAGACTTGGCTTTTGCCAATCACTGGATGACACTTAAAATTTCAATACTGGTTTTGCATTTCCTCAGTCTTCTTTTGTTTAGGAAGTTTGTAATATCCCTGTATTCAATAGATTTTCTTAATTTTTAAATTATCTTTTAGATCTAAGTAATTCTTCTAGATAAGACTTTATAACTAACAAAAATGAAACCATCTTGCATACCAGTAAGAAAGTCCTGGAGAACTATTTATCGATCAGGACATTAAAATCTCCCTCTCATTAGATATACCATGGCTTGCTCACGTGCTAATGGCAGCTGGTTCTCCGGAAGCAAATTAGCCATCTAGGCTGGTAGCTGATTGCATGAAATGGCCGCTTTCAGGAAATAAGGTCATGAGATGAGCTTTCTAAACATTTGACATTTTACGGATTATATGCATTTTAACTTGAACTTTAGTTGATGTGATTTAAAAATGAGGAAATTTTGTGTTAGGAGGATTCTACATGGGGAAAATACTTTCTAAATGGCCACACTCAGACTTGCTTTTTCCCCCCTTCTCTTTTGGATTGTCCTGCATACTCTTTATTTTCTGAAGCTGAAATGTATAGAATGGACCACGTTCTTTGCATTTTAGGAGAGTGAGCAATAATGCAGAAAACAATGAATGAATCATTTGCTTTTCCCTCTGATAGAATTGGGAATAAAATTTTGAGGACAGCTTCTCAGTCAGCTTTGCCTTTTTTTTTTTTAATATATTTTTTAATTTTTTAAAAAGATACTTAGATTACATAAATGTTACATAAAAAAAATAAGGATTCCCATATGGCCTGCTCCCCACACCTCCCACACTTTCCCACATAAACAACATCCTTCATTAGTGAGATACATTCATTGCAATTGATAAATGCATTTTGGGGTATTGCCATTGAGCATGGATTATAGTTTACACTGTAGTTTACACTCTCTCCCACACAATTCTGCAGATTATGGGAAGATATGTAACGGCCTATATCTTTCATATCCTATGTCATTCAGGATGATTGCCAAGTCCTGAAAATGCCCCCGCATTACACCTGTTTTTCCCTCTCCTTGCCCTCAGAGCCTCCAGTGTCCACTGCCTCCACATCAATGTTGTAATTTCTTCCATTGCTAGAATCATAAGTCTATAGTAGAATACCAGTAAGTCCAGTCTACTCCATAGTTCATTCCTCAAGCCTTGCCTTTTCTTTATATTGTTTAATTGGCTGTGTTGTTTCCTTCACTCATTACCAAAAGACTCGAAGAAACACTTAAATAATCTCTTCATTCTATACTCCTCCTTGTGACCATCATTTCTTTCTGAACATTAAAGCATTGTGGTGTTGGGAGTGAGCAGGGAGGATTGGACTTCCATTGTACCTCTGGTTTGTCCATGTTGGAGCTTAATAATAGAATCTGCTTGATCATAATTTATCTAAGAGTCCTTCTCCTATTCTCTCTACGAGTGAATGGAATGGTGTTGATGGCCCTTCTCTTGTCCCTGTAAACAGTAGGAAGAAGAAGGAGAATGTCCCAGGCTCTGCCCAATGATCCCAGGAATATAAAATCAATTATACTGGTGAATTCTGCAGAAACGCTCATCATGGTAAAATACTGAGCAACAGCTATTGATGTGGCTTTTAACTGGAGTAATGTACTTACTCCTTAGCTAATATTTTTTCTCATTGCAATTTCAGTTTTCCCCCCTAAATTCTGTTTTCCAAGTTAACCAGCTAAACTAAACCTACCACAGTATTTGTGATCTAACAGTAGGTGGAAAGGAAACTCATTCATGTTATCAAATGTATCAGGGAAAATCTCACAAAATATGGGGATAATTATTTTAGTAGATATTTCAGTTTGGATTTAATAATTCCCTTCCACAAAAGAATTTTTAGATGAGTGACAGACTTAATTTAGTGTCAAATGCTGCTTTATATAAAACGGATTTCACGTTGCCTTTGTTCATTTCCTTTAAATGCTGTACAAATTTTACAGAGCATACGTAGCCCATAGAAATAATAATTGATTCCAGTAATATGATTCAAGCATGAGAAACAAAACAGTTTCTTGTTTTTCCTCCTCCCCTCCCTTCCCTTCTTGAACAATTCAGTCCAAAAGCCATTCAGTGGCCCAAGCAGGGTGGGCCAGCAGCCTAGCACAGTGCCAGACCCAGCAGAGCAGGGTCCATGCTTGGCAATTAAAGCATTTATCCTGGGGTGGGTGGGGAGCTGGCCGTGGTGGACAGCAGGGTGGGAGAAGTGGAGTGGGCTGAGTGGGAGTCATTTCAGATAGAAGGAGACTAAAGGTTCATTAAAACTAAATGCTGTGCATGGTTCCCAGTTCGGTGCTTTTGCTATAAAGCCCATTATTAGGATTTGGTGAATCTTGAACAAGATTTGACTATTGGAAGTTGGAACTGTATCCATGGAGATCTCCTATTGTGCTGGTCGTATAGAATGTTTTTGTTGCGGAAATACACATCAAAGTATCTGAGAGTAATGCAGCATATGAGTAATGCAGCATATCTTGCAGCTTCTGAGATTTGTTGGAAATAAAATGTTTAAATTTTTTTAAAAAAATCACTCAAGCTTGCATTTTGAAGGAAGTAGCACTTTAAAAAACATGAATGACTAATTTAATTTAAATTTATGATTTTTACCTAATAACAGGGAGGTTAAACATAAAGAGGTTAAAATTTTAAACAATTAGTAAGAAATAACAGTACATTTATTTATGACTGTAAATCAAATTAATTTGTGTTTCTCAATGACAAGGATGTGATAGTTACTGGGCTTAACCCCAGTCTTCTTTGGAATCTTTGGTGGCTGAAAATATCAGAAAAATGGAGGGTAAATGATCCTGTTTGAGTCCCAATTAATGAGTATTTTTTAAATGTAATGCTATGGAGAGTGATTGAATTCTAAAATATTGAATATTTTAAAATAACTTTAAAATTGTAAATACAGGTCTTTAATTTTAACATTCTACCCATTCATTACAGCAGCAATGAAAAATACTGCTAAGAACAAGATTAAAAAAAGAAAAAAATGGTCTAATATGCAGAGCCCTAATTATTTTTTTATTAAATGTGTCTTATTTCTCTAGAGAATGAAAACAAAGATATTACTTGCTTCTAATTCAGAGATGTGTTTCTTTCCCCTTGACAATTAAAGCATTTACAATTGAGACCTTAAGAAGTTATTCGATTAAAAACAACTTTGAATATTCAAATTTATATGCTTTCCAAATTAAATTATATTTATATGTTTTTTTCAAACTCTGGAAATATATAACTTATAGTTCCTTAACTTATTCTGTAGTTGAATGCATGGAGGCAGGGGGCAGATGTGGCTCAAGTGGTTGGGCATCTGTCTCCCACATGGAGGGATCTGGGTTAAATTCCCTGGGACTCCCGGTAAAATAATAAAGAAAATATAGAAGGCGCATGCACCGCCAGGTCCCGCGTACAGGTGTGCCAGGCCCCCCCGAGCCACGCAGCAAGATGATGACATAACAGGGAAAGAGACACAAGGGAGAACCAAGATGAGATGCTCTGAAAAAAACAGAAACTGAGGTGGCACACGTGGCAGAATGTCTTTCTCCCACATTGGAGGTCCCCAGGATTGAATCCTGGTGAAGACAAGAGGAGAAGGGTGAGAAGAGAGAGCAGGAAACAGACACAGAGAATTGCCCAGCGAATGGACACAAAAAACAGCAAAAACGGCGGCGGGGTGGTGGTGGTGTTAAAATGGATAAAGTAAAATAAATAAATAAATCTTCCAAAAAAATGCATGGAGCAATGTTTAGTAAATGTCATTATTTCTCAAGCCTCGGTAGAACTAGGGAGATGACATACATAGGATCATTTTGGAAGGCCTGGGTTGGGGAGTTCAAATTTTGATGACCTTGTCCTTGACTTTTCTGGACTTTCACGGAATCCACTGTCCTTTCAATGTAAACTGACATTTACAGAATTCCAGACTAAAATGGAGGGATTTCTTTGGAAACTCAACAAGCCATTGAATTATTCTTTGACTTGCCCGAGTTGTTGTCTAAAATATCACCTATCACTTTTAGACAGCAGTTAAATTAGAGCTGCCTCCAGTGTAGGAAGATAATACTTTGTCTTGGATTTTAAAATCTTTTACCCCTTAGACACCTGGTAGGATTAAGTTGAATTTAGTGTTTCAGAAGCAGTGACTTGATGGGATGCACAGAAAAATCAATTGCATTTTCATATGAGGAAGTAATTGCCTAGGGGATAGATGGAAAAGAAGGGGTTGTAGGGGAATTAGAAAAATATTTAAAAATTAGAAAAATATTGTTTCAATGTTGCATATTGAACAAAGTGAAAGTTAGAACTAGATGGTTTCCTGTTTGCTACCAGTAGCAGAGAATATTTTCTAATTGAATTTGCAACAGAATGAGGGATTAAAAATTACACTATTATGCCTGTTGTGATACAATTAACCGTTCTCCACCACACACACATCCCAAACTGTGGAAAGGGGCGCCCTCTCCCCCATCCTCTTTTTAACCCAGCTTCTGACTGGTCCCGGTGGTTTAGTCCTTTTAACATAGCAGTGAAGTCAAGGAATGGCAGAAGGGACTTTGAGTTAAAAACCACTAGTTATTATAAGAATCTAATTTAACTTGGAAGACAAAAGTTAGCAGAGGTCAACTGAAAAGAGAAAAAAGCATTTTAAGCAAAGCTTTTGTAGATAAGGCAGATAACATTTTAAGGATTTTTCACTTTGGTCTCTCAATTTCAGGTGATTTTTTTGAGGAATGTGTCTCTGTTTTAGTTTCCTGGTGCTCAAGCAAATATTATGAAGTGGGTCGGGTTAAACAATGGGAATTTAGTCACTCATGGTTTGAGGCTGGGGAAAAAAATCCAAATCAAGATGTCATCAAGGTGTCTTCAAGGCAATACATTCTCCCGAAAGACTGTAAAGTGCTGGGGTTGGCTACCGGCGATCCTTAGTCCTTAGCTGTTTACACAGCAATGCACATGGTAGCATCTCCTGGTCTCTCCCTTCTCTTCCAGGTTCTGTTGATGTTCAGTTTCTGGCTGCTCCTCTGTCTGAATTTCATTCTTTTATCAAGGACTCCTGTAATAGGGTTAAGACCCATTCTGATTGGGCTGGGCCACACCTGAACTGAAGTAATCCAATCAAAATGTCCTATTTACAATGGGTTCACACCCACAGGAATGGATTAGATCTAAGAACAGGTGTTTCTGGGCTACATCCAGCTCCAAACCATCTCAGTCTCCATAACAGAAATTAGATGAAAGGCTAGGTGATTCTCAATTCTAAGTACTTGTGACATAATGTCACATTTGCTATTTAGTATTTACTACAAGAAAATTGTTAGAAAAAGTGATACGACATCAAATGGGAAAATAAATATCTGTGAAATGCCACAAAGCTGTTCCAATAGCCTATTATTCCATCATGCATATGACCCTTGTGCTGATTTGAACTATTGTATAGCACAAAGGGAAAAGTCCAATTTTTATTACTAGCACCCTTATGAACCTACGAAAGTAAATAACACTGGTTGTTACAGGACCTAAAATTTGCAAACATTTTAAAAAGTTAATAAAAGTTCTGGATTCCTCTAATAGAAAAAAACATATTTTAGTTTTAAGAAAGTAAATAGTTTATCTCCTTTGGTTTACATAGTCCATTATTAGTTTGAGGAATCTTTAAAAAATGTAATAAAACCAGTCTAATAAAATATCACATCGATTTTCAAATATTATGAATAGCATTATGATAACAATAATTTGCTATTGTGCATGAGTAAACATATTTTAGTTTGCTAAAACTGCAGGGAGCAATATACCAGAAAGGGGTTGGCTTTTACAATGGGAATTTATTAGGTTAAAAGCTGATAATTCTGAGGGCATGATAATGTCCAAATCAAAGCATCCTCAGAGATGCTTTCTCTCCGGGCTGCAGCTATGGGTCATCAGGCACATGGCAGCGTCCACTTGTCTCTCCCCTCTCCTTCAGGCCTTGTTGCCTTCAGCTTCGGGCTGCTCCAGCTGTGGCTTTTCTCTCCCCAGGGTTATTGATTTCAACTTCTGGAAGCTTTTCTCTGTCTCTGCAGCTTTTTTTCTGTGTCTGTGGCTTTTTATTCCTCTGTTTATAAAGGACTCTTGTAAGAGGATTAAGACCCACCCTGGGTCACAAAATCTAATTAAAGGCCCTTGAATAGTAATCAAAAGGTCCCACCTACAATAGATTTGCATAAGCAGGAATGGACTAGCTCTAAGGACATGATCATCTGGCATCCACACAGCTTCAGCCTATCACAATAACGTTACAGACACTTATTAGTAAAACCTGGACAGAAACTTATTTCTGTAGTGATGATGGGTTTTCCTTAATCAACTTCAATTTTACTTGTTCCCTAAGAGACAGATTTAATTGCTTAGAATATTGGTTATATTGCTGGGAGACAATTATCCATGAGCCTCTAATGTTTTTTCAGGTCTTGTAAGTGAGGCGTTAGCTTTTCAAGAATCTTTACATAGCACAAAGCCTTGGAAGACAGAAGTAGTGCCTGCCTCTACAGCAAAGGGCAGGCACGTTTGCTGTCCATTATAAAAGTTTTGGGGTCCCTGAGCTCAGGCTTCCCCATTGTAATGCAAACCTCTGTGTGTACAGAATCCATCCAGGTCTAGCAGACAAATAAAGTAATTCAAATATGCAGGTGCCAATGCCCTTTGCTATGCTGTGAGTAATAAAGGCTTTGCTCTGGCCCAGGAGAATTCTGCCAGCATCCTTGAAACTGGAGCAGGCTCACTTGTTATCTTGCACATAGGGTAACCTTGCATAGCCTTCACAGTTCTTGCCAGTGTGCTTGCCTGTGAAGTGGTCTTCCTCTTTATGAATGTAATTGTTACACGAAATAGGAAACAGTGAGAAGGTGTTGCCTATAGATTAGCAAGCAATTCAATATAAAAATAACCTAGGTTGTTTCATGAAGCACAGTTAAAAGTTTTAGAGAAGAGGCCGGGCATCTTTCTTTTTCCAGAGATAGCATAATTAGGTCTACTATACTCACTTTACTCCATTTTCTTGGATATGGGGAAGAACTGCTGAGCCAATGCGCATTTCGTTGGTTACCAGGTTTGATTGTTTGGTGTGTTTTTTTGGAAGACTGGACAGTGTCCTCCTCCTCCTTCCTTGCCTCAGGTGGCACCCATCCCTTTGTCAGCCCCTACTGTATGCTATGTGATAGTTTAAAATGCAACCCACATTCCATTTGGGAAAATCTGATATTTTAGCTAGGGTTCCCCCCAAAAAGGTGAGCCTGTGAAATGGGCTTAAGTGCAAGTTGTCTAGTTTGGAAAGAGACCTTATTAAAAAAGGAGTGGGGACTGGGGAGGGAGGAAGAGAAAACGAGAAAGTATTAGTTTCCTATGGCTGCTATAACAAAGTATCACAAACAGATTGGCCTAAGACAACTGAAATTCATTCTCTCACAGTTATGGAGGCCAGAATTCCAAAATGCAGGAGTTGGCAGGGCCACTCTCTCTCTGAAAGGTGGAGGGGGAAAGACTTCCTTGCCCGTGCCAGCACCTGGTAGCCCTGGCATTCCTTGGCTTGTGGCCGCATCTATCCAGTCACTTCCTTCTTCACGTGGTGCCTCCCTCTGTGTCTGCATCCCCTCTACTCTTCTCATCAGGGTATAATGGTTTAGGGCCCACCCTGGTACCCTTTGACCTCATCTTAACTTGGTTACCTCTGCAATGACTCTGCAATTCCCAATAAGGTCACCTTCACAGGTACTGGGGTTAGGATTTTAGCTTATCTCTTTTTGGGATACAGATCAGCCCATAACAGAGAGAAAGCCAATACAAATGTGCATCACTGAACTGTCACTGTGTGGGCAGCTTGAGTTTGATTCTCCTGGAGACGTCGCAGGAGACAGGTAGAATGTGCTTCAGAGGTGTCTGCCTGAGGGAAGGCAGGGGTCAGGCGGGGTCCTGTCCCCATGATAAAGCCTTGCTCTTCGAGTTTTAGCTGCTTGCTCTAGGGAGTGGGAGGCAAGTGAGTTCTGCAGGCATCCAAGACTGAGGCAGCTGAGATGCCAAGAGGCAGAAACAGAGAGATGCTTGGCATGCGGTAAGGTGCTGTGCATTACGTTTTTGTGTGGGGCTGGGTAGCTCAGCAGCACCAGCATCACAGGTGAGCCAGGGTGAGGGAGAATGGGCACAGGGATGGCACATTGTAGTATGGTTTATGGTCACAGCACCCTTGTCTGCAGAATGCAAATGCATGTTTATTCCACATTAGCACATTTATGTTAAGAAAGCAAGTTTTGCCTGCAAGCTACATAACACTGTTAGATTTTTCAGTATTAAATCAAGCTCCTGAAAAAAAAATCAAACCTGTATCTTCATAGCCTTTATCTTGCCCAGCTCACCTGCTTTTGTGGAATTACTCACCCTCCTTTTTAGCACTTCTGCCCCCACAATGCAGTGTACCCTCAGCCGGGCATGTGATTTTTTTTCTCATCAGCATATCTTTGTGTAGAATTTTCCTTTTCCTGGCCCATCCTCAACCCCTGTAGTAGTTTGGTATTATTTATGAATTCCAAAAATAGATATTGGGTTATGTTTGTAAACCAGCCTGTTTGCACATTAGATTGTATTGGATTCAGAGTTTTCACTTTTACTTGATTAAATAATGATTAAGGCTTTGATTGGGCCATGTCTGTAGTACATTGAGTCTCTGCCCCCTTAGTGGATGGGGACTCACAGAGAATACTACACAGAAGAGCAGAGGAGTTAGTCGGAGTTTTGATATTGGAGTTTTGAGCTGGAGCCTGGGAAGTAAACACATGGGAGAGAGAAGAGCAGCTGAGAATCGAGCCTCAGGAAGAGAGACAAAACCTAGAGAGCCTGATAGTCTACAGTTCACCTTGTAGTGAGAAAAGAGCAGCTGAACCCAGAGAAAAACAAGCCCCAGGAGAGAGATGAGAATTATCCCAGCCTACAGCTGATGTTGAAAGAAGCTGGGACCACAGAACCTTAAGATGAAGAGGAAAGCTGAATGTCAGCAGCCATCTTGCTCCAATACATGGCAACAGACTTTGGTGAGGAAAGTAACTTATGCTTTATGGCCTGGTAACTGTAAGCCTCTACACCAAATAAATACCTTTTATGAAAGCCAACAGATTTCTGGTATTTTGCATCAGCACACTTTGGCTGACTAATTCAACCCCATATCCCTAATTCCTCCTGGAAAACTCCTACAGACCAAACATCACCTTTCAGTGATGCTTTCCGTGTCCACAGCACCTCTGCTTTCACTGGTCACTTAACAGCAAATCCACAAACTTTATGAGCCTTTCTTACTCCATGGAGTACATTGCTTTGTGATGGGCTTTTTAATATATCACTTTCACAAGACGCTTTATACTGCCAGCACATAGCAGCGACCAGGATCTAATCAGTATTCAGTGCTTAAAGAAAAAGTGGCTCCATGTGACAGGTGGAATGGTGAGTGGAAGCACAAACAACCATGAGACGGACTGGGTCAACATAGCTATAGCTCTCAGGGGTGTTATAAAATTAAAACCCAGGCAATTCTGACCCCCAAAGTCCCTTTACTTTTGTACCTGGCTCTTTAAGCTCACATGTAGGCATTGCATTTATATTAACAAATGACATTTAATTAGATTAACGTCATTCCAACCTGTAAAGGCTATTTGGATTCAGATTCTTGATCCCCCTCTCCCAATTTTTCATAGAATCTATACCATTGATACATCCAATAGCATTTGGAAGAAGACAGCTAATAAAAAAGTCAGCAAACAGGAGAGCAGAAGTAGCTCAAGTGGTCGAACGCCTGCTTCCCATGTGACCTGGGTTCCATCCCAGTACCTCCTAAAAACAAACAACAATCAAATGAAAAAAACCAACTTGGGAGTGGGTGTAGCTCAGTGGTTGAGCACCTGCTTCCCACATACAAGGCCCGGGGTTCAATCCCTGGCCTGGTACCTCAAA
>JAQZBX010011783.1:0-42161 GCA_029593785.1 Cabassous unicinctus | reverse complement strand
AAATAAATAAATCTTTAAAAAAAAAAAAAAGAAGAATTTCCTTCTCTTCAATTTTAGGGAAAAGTTCGATTTGAGAAGTATTAGTGTTAATTCTTCTTGAAATGTTTGGTAAAATTCAGCTGTTTCTGGACTTTTCTTTCTTGGGAGTTTTGATTATTGAATCAAACTCTTTACTTGTAATAAGTCTGGTGAGATTTTCTATTTCAAATTGAGTCAGTTCAGGTAGGTTGTGTGTTTCTAATAACTTGTCTATCTCATCTAGATTATCTAATTTGTTGACTTACAATTGTTCATAGTATTCTCTTATAATCTACTTAATTCCTGCAAGATAGAGGTAATGCACCCCTTTTCATCTTTTTGTTTTAGTTGTTTGCATTTTCTTTCTTTTTCTTAGTCTAGCCAAAGGTTTGTCAATTTTATTTATATTTTCAAAGAACCACCTTTTGGTTTCATTAATTCTCACTATTGTTTTTCTATTCCCTAGTTCATTTATGTCTACTCTTGTCTTTAGTATTTCTTTCCTATTACTAACATTTGGTTTGCTTTTCTTTCTTTCTTTTTTCTCTTCCAGATATGTTGTTAGATTAATGATTTGGGATCTTTCTTCTTTTTAAATATAGGCATTCATAGCTATAATTTCCCACTGAACACTGTCTTCATCACATGCCATAAGTTTTGGTATTTTGTGTTTTGTTTTCATTCATCTCTTTGATATGTTGCAATATCAAATATCAAGATATTGTTCTAATATGCCTTGTGATTTCTTCTTTGAATCTTTGGTTGTTTAAGAGTGTGTTGTTTAATTTCCATGTATTTGTAAGTTTTCCTCCTGTTACTGATTTCTAGCTTCTTTCCTTTGTGGTCAGAGAAGATGCTTTTATAATATAAATCTTTTTAAATTTGTTGGGAGTTGAGTTGTGACTTAACATGTGATCAGTTCTGGTTAAGGATCCATTTGCACTTGAAAGGAATGTGTATGCTGTTATTGTTCAGTTTAGTGTTCTGTATATGTCTTTTGGGTCAAGTTTGCATATAGTACAGTTCAAGATTATTATTTCCTTATTGATATTATGTCTAGATGTTTTATCCATTATTGAAGAGGTATATGGAAGTATTAAACAATTACTGTAGAACTATTTCTTTCTTCAGTTTTGTCAATGTTTGCTTTATGTATTTTGGTGCTCTGTGATGAATATATGTTTATAATTGGATATCTTCTTGGTAGATTTACCATTATTTTTAATATATAGTGCCTTTTATATTCTCCTGTAGTAGCTTTTGACCTAAAGTCTATGTTATCCACTATTAGAATAGCTTCCCCAGCTTTTCTTTGGTTACTATATGCATGGAATATTTTTCCCACCCTTTCACTTTCCACCCATTTGTTTTTTGTTCTAAAGTGAGTGTTTTTTATTTTTATTTTTTTAATTGTTTTTTTAATTTTTTAAATTATATTTTTAAAAAGTTACTTAGATTACATAAGTGTTACAAAAAAAATACAGGGATTTCCATACACCCCACCTCCCACACCTCTCACAACCTCCCACAACCTCCCACATAAATATCCTTCATTAGTGTTGCACATTAATTGCAATTAATAAACACATCCTGGGGCTTTGCCATTAAGCATGGACCATAGTTCACATTGTAGACTACACTCTCTCCCATAAAGTGAGTCTTTTTTAAACAACATATTCTTGGATTATGCTTTTTGTTATTGCAATCTACAGATTTGTTGTTTATTGGAGTATTTAATCTATTTATATAGAGAATAATTAATGATAAGGCAGCACTTAGCCATTTTTTTCCATTTCTTTTTATATCTTACATCATTTTTGTCACTCATTTCCTTCATTGAAGTCTTCTTTTGTCTATAGTTGATAATTTATATTGAAACTGATTGATCTCATTCTCTTTCATTTTCTAGATTGTTTTAGTGTTCTTGGCTGCTGAAAGACAATATACAGAAATGGGTTAGTTTTTACAGGGAGGATTTAATTGATTGCAAGCTTACAGTTCTGAGGCTGAGTAAAATGTCCAAAAAGGCATCATCAGGTGATGCTTTCTCACTGAAGACTGGCTGACATTGATCCTGGACTCCTCTGTAACATGGCAAGGCACATGGCAGCATCTGCTGGTCTCTTCCTTGTCTTCCAGGTTTCATTACTTCAGCTTCTGTCTTCTGGGTTTCTCTCTGCTCCTTTGGCTTTCCCCATCAGCTTCTGTTTGTTTCTCCCTCTGTATCCATCCTGTTTTAAAATGATGCCAGTAAGAGGATTACGGCCTGCTCTATGCCTTAAGTGATGTAACCTGTTCAAAAGGTCCCACCTACAATAGGTTCACAACCATAGGAATGGATTAGCTCTACAGACATGAGTTTTCTGGGGTCCATAAAAGCCTCACACTACTACTTGTATATATTTTAAACACTAATTTTTGGTTACCATGTAGTTTATTTTTAACACCCTAAATTTATAATCAACTAATTTGAAATGATACCAATTCATCTTCAAAAGGAGGCAAAATCTGGTCCTATATCTTTCCATTCCCCCTATTTAGGTTTTTTTTGGTCACACATTACCTCTTTATATTTTGAATGCTCATAATGTAAAAATATATTTATTTCTTTTGCAATTGTATTCTAAATCATGTAAGAAATAAAAAGTAGAGATACATACTAAGAATACAATAATATTGACATTTGTATTTACCCATACAGTTGCCTTTAGTGGAGATATTTTTTCTTCACACATCTCCAAGCTACTACTATCTAGTGTCTTTTCCTTTCAACCTGAAGAATTCCTTTTGGCATTTCTTGTAGGGTGGGTCCATTGGTGACAAACTCCCTCAATTTTTGTTTATCTCGGAATGTCTTAAACTTTCCCTCATTTATGAAGGAAATTTTGCCAGATAAAGAATTCTTGGCTGTCAATTATTATTTTTTTAGTACTTATTAAAATATTTTGTCCCATTGACTTTTCATTTCTATGGTTTCTGATATGAAATTGGTCCTTAATCTTATTGAGGAGCACTTGTGTGTGATGTGTTGCTTCTCTCTTGCTGCTCAGAGATTTTTAATATGAGACATTTTAATATGTCTCAGAGAAGGTCTATTTAGATTTATTCTGTTGGGAGTTTATTGGGCTTCTTGGACGTGTATATTCATGTCTTTTGTCAAATTTGGAAATTTCAGGCCATTATTTCTTCAAATATTCTTTCTGCACCTTTCTCCTCTTCTCCTTCTGGGACTTATGAAACACAGAGTTTCTTTTATCCACAAGGTCTCTTTTGCTCTGCTCACTTTTTTATTTTTATTTTTTTTATCTTCTCCTCATATTGAATGATTTCAATTAAGCTGTCACCTAGTTCACGGATTCTTTCTTCTGCCTCTTCAATCCTTCCATTGAATCCCTCTAGCATATTTTTAATCTCTTTTATCGTGGTCTTCATTCCCAAAAGTTTTGCTTGGTTCCTATTTAAAAAATATTTTTCCTGGGGAGCATGTGTAGCTCAGTGGTTGAGCATTTGCTTCCCACGTACAAGGTCCCTGACTCAATCCCCAGTGCCTCATATATATATATTTCCTCCTTTTTTCATATATCAATTTGACTTCGTTTCATTCTATGTCTATATTTATTTTAGTGTATTGAACTTATTCAGAAGAGTTGACATCTATGATTATTTATTCCAATGTCTGTGCTTCTTCTGTTTTTTATTCTTTTGAATGGGTCATCTCTTCCTGTTTCTTTATATATCTTGTGATCATTTGTTGGAGTCTTGGCATTTGATTATTTTGATGTGTTAATTTTGAAAGTCAGATTCTCTTTCTTACCTAAGGTTTTAGTACAGATTGGCTCTGTGTTGAAGTTTTTCTTCAATGCTCAGCTCAATTTAGATTGAACCTGAAAAACAGCCTGTGCCTAGCAGTTCAGTTTTTCTCAGGTGTCTCTGATTCTGCATCTTGTTCTGCACACGTGCAGTAACTTTCAAGAATTCCCTAATCTGTGTGACTGTTTCTACTCCAAGAAAGGATATCCTCTTCTTAGCTCCTCCTCCTGGGGCTCTGGGCTGTTTTCTTTGTTTGTTTTTTGTTCGCTTATTTTTTGGTTTTTACAGTTTTTCCTCCCCAGCAGCTACAGTCAGCTTAGCTCCACTCCCACACTCTGTTCTACCTTATCACTCCAGCTTTCAGCAATGGATCTGCTCTGTGACTCTTGACTCAGCTCCCCATTTCCACATTGTTTTTCTGCTACTGGTAACTTCCAGGTTAGGGGACCCAGACCTCCACTCTGAGTCTGTTTTCCCTGGAGCCTGTTGGGGTCAATGTATAAAGACCCTCAATATTTAGGTGAACCAATAACCAGGACCTAAGAGTCCCATGCTGGGAATGAGTGCAGGCCACCAAACCACCACCATCTGTCTATCAGGCCTCAGAAATTTGTACATGAATGTGTCTGGGCTGACAAGCTGCTGGGAGTGTACAAACTGCTGCATGGATCCAAAAGTGGAAGAGGGGCTCAGAGCAGTAAGTTTATCCTGTCACTCCTCCAATGTATGTTAGTAGGTTTTTAAAAAATATATATTCTTCCATGTCACTATTGGTTAAGTTGTTCATGATCATCTTTCAAAGTTTTGATTAAGTTCATTCTCTTATTTTGCCATTTCTAAGAGGGTGTGCTCACCAGTATATCTTACACCACTGTCTTGATAATGTCTGCTGCCATGTTTTTTGAACATGATGATATTTTTGTCTGAAATACTCTTTGCCATCTGCCTCTTTAAATCTTCCTTGCTTCTTAAGTCAACTTGCCTAGCACCACTTCTTTTGGTGCTATTTAGAAAAAACAGAAGCTTGTCTCTTGAGAGACTTTATTGATGTTGAGAAACATTCTTGTCTTATGAGAGGGCAGTGCCCCGTGGCTGGCTCTGAGAAGACTTTAATAAAGAGGTTAAAAATAATACTTTCCCCACTATTACTGTGCAATGATCATATTATCCACATTACCATGGTAATCTCCCTCCCATGATTAATAGCTGATCTTTAACAAAAGAGACAAGAGGCATGGACTCTGATAATTGCTTTTTTAGGGAACATTTCCTGTTATTTTTGGCTACCAGTGAAGTCATACTCACAGATATCAGTGCTATTTTAACACATTTCCACCACCATCTACCCCTAAAATCCTAAAAAGTTTTTACTGAAAGGGGATGATTTTATTGTTTTTGTTTTTGTTTTATATTTCCATTGAGTTTTCAAATTTTGTATCATTGCAACATAATCTGGTCTCTCCTGACTAATATGCCAGAATTCCAAGTGATGAGGTCCATAAATTTGCATTTTTAAAAGCGTCCATCAAGTTTTTAGACTAGAGGCAGCTGAGTGCCACAAAAGCAGAATTGGCTTGTCTGAGGTCAAATACCTACCCCATCATGGCAGCGAGGAAGGGAGAACTTTGTTCTCCTGATTATGACCTCATGTTCCCACCTATATTTGACAGTGGAACATAAAAGCTTTAATGAATAGTTTTTCTTCTCCAGAGAGAATTGCAGGTTTATTGTAAAGAACTAAAATCCATCAACCTTTTAGGATGGGAGGGAAAGGGGTTTGAGAACAGTAGATCTTAACTCCGCCTGCACATTAGATCTTCTGGAAGGTCTTTTTTAAAATGCTATGCTCAGGTCCATATCACCAAAGATTCTGATTTATTTGGCCAAGGATATGGCACATTTCACAAACTCTGTAGGTACTTTACAGACATATAGTCTATTATTTAACCTCTCCCTGCCCTGATTTCCTCATCTGTGAAATAGTGATTATAATAGTAGTTAGTTTATTGGGTGATTGCAGTGAAAAACAAAATATTTTACATAATGTCTTAGAACAGTTATTGGAACATAAAAAGTACCCAATAAATGTTAGATATTGTTATTAATACCCTTATTAATATTTTTCAAATTTTCCATTTGTTGAAATAATCTTTTGAGAGAGGGTTGAGAGTTTGGTTACAGTAGATAGTTCAGTTTGGATTTAATTTCACCAATGAGAGCAAATGTTAAGGTCTTTGAAAGCGAGGACAAGGGCTTGCTCATCCCAGTATCTCTAGGGCTTACAGAGTGTGGATACTGGAGGATACTCAGTAAATATATATCAGACGAATGGATGAGCCAACAAACCATAGAATATCTAACATTACTGAGTAGTTATTCAAATGATGTCAAAATAGAACTATCATTTTGTCTAGAAAGAAATGAATTTATAAGTCAGAACTAACAAACCAATATATATTTAAGGCTCTATTCCAGGACCTTGCTGTAGATGTGCTCAAAGATAAGGCCTACTTTGAATTTCATGACTTTGGAAAGAAATAGGTATTACTGAAGCATCTCAAGCATAGATGTGATGGTGGTACAAGTGGTTTTTAGAACAAAGAAATGGGAGAAAAAGATGGTCTACTAATGAATTAAATGAAGACAAAATACTAAAGTTGACCAATAGATTGTTTACTAAAAAATAACATAGGAAATGAGAAAGCTAATATTTGAAATGTGGAAATGCTTATACTGCCGGAAAAGTGCTATGAAACCTGCAGTCTCTATGCTTTCATGATTATGGAAAAGCAAATAAGTTGAATAGACAAAGGTGTGTCCAGATAAGAACAGGATTATTATTTGGTTGACTTGAAGAAAACCAGAGATTTTCA
This sequence comes from Cabassous unicinctus, assembly GCA_029593785.1. NCBI lineage: Eukaryota > Metazoa > Chordata > Mammalia > Cingulata > Chlamyphoridae > Cabassous > Cabassous unicinctus. Next base: position 35,460 of record JAQZBX010011783.1, on the reverse strand, counting down.
CCCACCAATGTGGATAATTGATGGATATGGAAAATGGCATAGAAGGAAAGCCAAAATGTAAAATCTCAGTTTTGTATGCCTAGATAAGTTGTGTTTAAAATCTTGCCCTGCTGCTTATTTGCAGTTTAATTCCTAATCTTTAAGCTTTAAAATGAGTTTAACTCACATTGATATATATTATCATATTTAATCCTCAGAATATATTAACATGTTTATTTCTGAACCTTAACTATTCTAAGTACTTAAAAACTTAGTTGAACTAAAAATAAATTCTTTACAACTACTGAAAGATTTGCAAACATTTTCATAAGGATATTTTTTGACAATATAAAGAACTTTTCAAGGATTAGAGCTGCCCAATAAATTAAGGGTTATTTTATGATATATTAACATCATGTTTATAACACTGGAAATATTCAAGCAAAATTACAATAGAAGGTATTCTTATATCACTAATAATAAGCCTTATGATATTAGTAATTATATTTGTGGTAGTGATTTATAAATCACAAAATATTTTCCATACCTTTTCATTACATGGCAACTGGAGCAATGGTCAGATTAATTGAGTTCTGAAATCTCTTCTATGACATCATAATTATAAATAATTTCATCATTTGAATGTAGGTTTCACCCACATTTAAGTTCTTAAGTAGATCACATTACCAAAGTTATATAAATCAGACTATTAGCCAGTGTTTAACAAACTTTTTCTGTAACAGGTCCTATAGTAAACATTTGTGGCTTTGCATGTCATAAAATCTCTGCTGCATGTATTTAACTATGCCATTATAGGGTGAAAGCAGCTACAATAAATAGGTATCATATGTTCTAAAAAAAACTTTATTTCCCCAAACAGGTGGCCAGCAGGGCTACTACTACTATGAGCCTGCATGCTACAAATGCCTAACTTAGTGTCTTTTTCATACAGAGAAGCTCAGGAAAAGGAGAGCCTGATTATGAATCAGAAAACTTGGTAAGACCTCATGTCCTGGGTCATCTCTTATCAGATCTGTGTCATGGAGCAGGAGGCACAACTTTTCTGAGTCTCAGTTTTCTTCCTGGTAAAAATTGGAATTATCTTTTCTGCCTCAAGTTTGTTGCAAAGATCTAATAAGACAATGTAAATGATAGAGAAAAATTGCAAATTGAAAGGTGCTGTATAAATCTAGATTGTTTGGTAGCCAAGGCAACAACAGTGGTGGTTTTAGGGGAGATGGAAATATGGCAGAAAATCCCTCTGAACTTTTCTTATCTGCAAGGACATAAGAGAGGAAGGAACCACCTTATGCTTATCTGATTTACCCATATAAATGAATTGATTCTTGAGAGCAGCTGGCCTTTGAGAGGACAGTATTCAGCAAAACAAATTATCCCTGCAAAACCCTTGAAACCCTAATGACTTCTTATTATTTCTAGTTGTCAGCTATAAGAGAATTGGAATAAAAAAGAAAGGAAATGTAGCAAGATGAATGAGATGTAAAATTGTGAACTCATTATTGGAGATATTATCTGAAATGAAAGTAATTAGGGATTAATACCTTAAAAACAGTTTTATGCAAGGTCAGAGTAATGTTTATGTGTATATCATTAATCTTTTGTACTCCTTCAATATATATTAATTCAAGAATTATAGCTTTCTTAAGATTTCAAGTTTTTGTGTGTATGTGTGTATACGTTCTTGTTTATTCTCTCTCATAAAAGGTTCTACAAAAGTACAAATAGGGTGAGGTCGAAAAATTAAAAAAAAATACACCACCACAATTTGCCAGTGATCCAGGTGCTGGTGAATGAGTCTATACACTTTAAATTAAATCTCACTGAGCAAACAGCTGAACTACCTTCTGTTGATGAAGCCACTTTGGTTGGTTCTGTCTGAGCGTATTCATATGACGGCTTTCATGAGTTATGACAGTTGCCATTTGGCTGAAGAGGGTAAGAGCTAAATGCCTGAATAGTGAGGATGTTCTAGTCAAACATCTTGAAACTCAAGCCTGAGAATGGACAACAGGGAAGCCAGCCAAGAGTGTAGATCACAGGGTAGAACTATAAGAGCTCTGATTCACAATGAATGCTTGAGGAGCAAAGCATTCCAAACATTTGTTATCTCTAAATCAAATCTAATTTAACTTGGAGCCCTTAATTTCCAAGGAGTGCACAATTTTAATAGAAGGTTTTTTTATTTTAATAATGTCATCCAACTGAAATTTATTTAGACTATTATGGTATTATTGTTCTGTACTATCCAAGTATTCATTTTATTCAAGGAAATCATTAATGAGGAGGTAATATAGCCTTAGTTATAATATGGAAATATTATAGCCATAATTATAATAAATGCAGTATAATGTTTAAGAGCTAAGAATTTGATGTTTGAATTCTAATCGTATTCTTGGTACTTTTACTAGCTTTGTGATGCTGGAAAGGATTTAACTTCCTTAGCCCTCAAGTTTCCTCTCTACATAAATAATTTTTAAAAAGCCAACTATTTGGCTCCTGCATGGTAATTTCTTATAACATATTAGGTATTATTTCAATTATTGTTCAGTTTGTTTGATGTTTCATTAAAAACTCAAATGCATTCCCATCTAATATTAACTTTGTGAATTAAAAAACAACAACTAATTTTAGTACCTGTTTTTGGACAATTAAAAGCAAAACTAGAGCAAGTTCCTTACTGCTAGTATTTTATTTGGAAGATGCTAACACAGAGCAGTAAGAGTGAGGCAAAAGAGAAAGGAAACTGGGAAGAATGGAAGCAATGCCAAGAGATGTATTATTCTGCTGGTCAAGCCATCATAACATACCTTTACAAATATTAATGGCCATCACTTTTCAATCACATGTGCATGGCTTCATGGTATACCTTGGGAGAAGTAGTATGAACAGACCATGTCTAGGAGCAGCCCATTGGAGGAGGAGGTGAGAAGGTATTTATCTGGCCATCTCTCTTGTACCTTCTGACTCACATTGGTCAAATCTTGTACCATGGGAAGGAAACTCTCCCTCCCATGGTGAGTCTTCCCCAAATACTTCCTCTTCTCCCCAGATTATTTTGAAGAAACCCAAATATTATGTTCTATCTTCTGTAAATATGCTAGCTTGCATCTTTAAAAGAAAAGTCTTGTTTTTTAAAAGTAACCATAGTGACTTCCAGTGCTGGCCATAATATTAAGTCAATGTCTAATTCCTTAACTATGTATACTCCAGGGCAACAATGATAAATCCAACAAAAAATTACACCAGCAGCTCAGAAAGATAAAGAGTTAAGCAAAGAATGCAGCATGTGTTCAGATCTGGGGAGAGAGGGTGGAATTCACGTCCCACACAAGCAGGGGAAGAATGGTATCTACCCAGATATTCAGCTGAGACCTCAGAAGGGCCACACCCAAAGAGTAAGGACCACAAGCTAAGAGGAAGGCTTACACTCTAACACTATGGACAAAACTGACATAGAACAGAGCTAAGGAGCCTTAATATGATTAAAATAATCCAAGGACACTCTATCTTCTAGAAGAAAACTTAAATTCAGAGAAAGATAGCATAATCTAGAGCCTCCACACTTGTATTTCCTCAATGTTCTGCATCCAATAATATGAATGAGTCATCCTTTAAAAAGAAAATAAAATGACTGAAAACTGAGAGAAGAAATAGATAACAGAACCAGATCCACAATTGTTTCAGATGTTAGTGTTAGCAGGTAAGGAATAAAAATCCCCACGATTCATATATGCAAGGAAATATAGCAACAGATAAACAAGACAGAGGGAGTAAATTGGAATCTATGAAAAATCAAATAAGGATATTAGAACTAAAAAAATACAATATCTGACATTGAGTTCTCATTTTATGAGTTTAGTAGCAGACTGGTTCCAGCAAAGTAGAAGTTAAGTCAACTGAGAGATCAGCAGGAAAAATTCCAAACTGAAACAAAGAGAAAAAAAAAATAATGGAAAAAAAAGTGTATAAGAGACATGCAAGACAATTTTTTAAAATCTAACATTCTACATCCTATATTTTGGGTCTAAGAATGAGAGGAGAGAATGGGATAGAAGCAATATTTGAAGATACAATAGTCAAGGAATTTCCAAAACAGGTGAAATGTATCAAATCAAAGATCAAGGAAAATCTATGAACCCCAAGCAAAATAAATGTAAAGAAAATCATACTAGAAACCTTACTAGGAATTACAGGAATAAATTTCTGAAAAGAAAATAAAAGATAGATAATGCATGCCCATACACACATGTTGGTTCACACTGGTTTTATTAACTGCTACATTCCAAAGTTGTACAGACTTTGAAAAGGAAGAAATCTAAGTTCCGTGAATTGAAAATAGGAAATCAGAAATTACAAAACAATTCAAGTAGTTCCAATTGGCTTAGAAGTGTATATTTATAGACAGGGAATCCTGGAGTACAGAAAATGATACTGTCTTGAAATTGCTCAAAATTATGCCCTAATTGCCACGTCAAATACGTCATACATTAGGCACCATCTGCCATGCCCAGTCACAAAACAGTTAAAACCAAACTCTTAGTATCTTTCTTTTAAATAAATAACTTTGGTTTCAAAACACATTATTTATAAAGAAATTGGAATTTTTTTTCTGAAAAATTCATTTTATGATAACATGATTAGGACACCTCTCTTTTATAAAGAGAAACGAAAACTTCTTTATTCTTCAAAATACAAACAGAAATGTTAATGTATTCCTAGCACATAGCCTCTGGCACTCAGTTGTATGGAAAACCTGATTCTTTATGGAATATATATATCATTATTTGATGAGGAAAAGAGAGATCAGGAAATATACAATGGATAAACCCTATTAATGGAGGGAAAAGCAAATGCATTGGATGTCAGAATTGGATCCCATAACAGATGGTTTTAGCCTGGAATTAGGAGCTAAATCAAGAGGTGAGACATCTCAGGATCAAAACATAACCTCCTGCAGTTTTCAATACTAACTTCAATATTCATCAAAAGTATGATTATTATCTCCCCCAAACAGCTACTATGAGTTTTAGCTGCAACCTAGGGAGGTAATACAGTCAAGTATTTAGTGACTCTTAGAAGATGCATTTCAAAACAGTTGGATTATTCCATACATGGTTTTGGGAAAACTGAGTAGCCCTGTTTAGGTGGTGAAATATGTTGGTTCCTCCATTTGCTTTTCACTTCTAAGTAAATTACATATGTGCCAGTGGTTTAAATTTAAAAAGGAAAAGACAACTTCAGTGTATTAGAAGAAAATATAAGATACTTTTCATACTCTTGGAGGCCCAAATACAATGCAAATCCCAGAAACCCTCAAAGAAAGAAGGGATAAATTTTGTGCATATAAAAGAATAAAAGTATCTTCTTGGCCATAACCATCATACGTAAAACCAAAGGGAAAATACCAATTAAAAATAAAAACATTTTCAACTGATACCAAAGATTAGTTGACTATATGCATGGGTCTGTTTCTGTGCTTTCTGTTCTTTTGATCTGTGTATCTATTCTTTCATTAATGGCACAACAAATCAGTGCAGCTTTAAAGTAAATCTTGAAGTTGGGTAAAATCAGTCCTCTGACTTTGTTCTTTTGTATTGTGTTGGCTATTCTAGTTCTTTTGACTTTCCGTATATGCTTTAGAATCAGTTTGTCAATATCTACAGCTATCTTATTAGAATTTTTTTTGTGTGTGATTCCACTGAATCTATAAATCAATTTGGGAAGAACTAACATTTTAACAATATTGAGCCTTTCACTACATAAGCAAGAAATTTATCTCCGATTTTTTAGATCTTTGATTTCTTTCATTGTTTTTGTAGTTTTCTGTCTATAGCTCCTGTCTGTATTTTGTTAGATTTATACCTATTTCTTTCTCTCTTTTCAGTGCTATTGTGAATGGAATTGTATTTTAATTTAAAATTTTTTTTTGTTCATTACTAGCATATAGAAAAGTAATTGACTTTTTAAAAAGACTTATTTTATTTATTTCCCCTGCCTCATTGTTTGCACTCGCTGTCTGCTTGTTGTATGCTCTCTGTGTCTGATCGTCTTTTTTTTTAGGAGGCACCGGGAACCGAATCAGGGTCCCTCATGTTGGAGGGAGGCACCCAAATGCTTGAGCCACATCCACTCCCTGCTTGTTGTCCTTCCTTATTGTTTCTCCTTACATCATCTTTTTGAGTCATCCTGTTGTGTCATCCTGTTGCATCATCATCCTGTTGTGTCATCCTGCTGTGTCAACTCACTGTGCCAGCCCATGGCGTCAACTTGCTTTCTTGCTTATCTTTTTTAGGAGACACTAGGAACCGAACCTGGGACATCCCATGTGGTAGGCAGACATCCAACTGCTTGAGCCACACCTGCTTCCTAGTAAATGACTTTTGTGTATTAAACTTGTATAACCTCCCACCTTGGTATGCTCACTTATTAGTTCCAGGAGTTTTGTTGTTGTTGTTGCTGATTCTTTGGGATTTCCTACATAGACAATTGTGTTATCTATGATTGAAGACAGTTTTATTTCTTCCTTTACAACTTGCGTACCTTTAACTTTATTTTCTTGTGTTACGGCACTGGCTAGGACTTCTAGTATGATATTGAATAGTATTTGTGGGAGTAAATATCATTGTCTTTTTCCCAGGATTAGCAGGAAAATGTCCAGTTTCTCTCAATAAGATATTAGCTGTTGGATTTTGGTAGATGTTCTGTATCATTTTGAAGAAGTTCCCCTCTATTCATACTTTCCTGAGAATTTTCATAATGCATGGGCATGGGATTTTGCAAAATGTGTTTTAGGCATCAATAGATATGATCACACATATTTCTCCCTTTCGTCTATTAATATGGTAGATTACGCAGATGATTTTTGAACTTTGTAGAGCCTTACACATCAGGAATAAATATCTCTTGGTTTTTGGTCTACAATTTATTTTAGATGTTAATATTTTGTTGATGAGTTTTGCATGTATGTTCATGAGAGATAGTGACCTGTAGTTGTTTCCTTTCTTTTGTTTTGCTTTGTTTTGTTATTATGTCTTTGGCTCTGGTAGTAGTGTAATTCTAGCCTCAAAGAATGAGTTAGGAAGTTTTCCTTCTGGTTCTGTTTTCTGGAAGAAATTGTGAAGAATTGGTATAATTTCTTCCTTAAATATATGTTTGAATTCATTGGTGAAATCAACTGGGCCTGGTGCTTTCTTCTTTGGACTGTTATTCATTATTGATTCAATTTCTCTAATTGATATAGGCCTATTCTTATTATACATTTCTCCTTGTGTGGTGGTTTTTGTCTTTCAAGAAGTGGTTATTAAATTTGTGGGCATGCATTTTTTCATAGTAATCCTTCATTGTTTTTAATGTCCTTTTAATGATCAATGGTGCTGACTCTTCTTTCATTTCTTATATTGGTAATTTGTGTATTATTTTTTTCTTTCTTGGTTATATCATTGATCTTTTCAAAGAACTGGTTGGCTTTGGAGTTCTTTAATTTTCTCTATTCTCCTGTTTTCAATTTCTTCTCTAATTTTTATTATTTCTTTTCTTCTTGCTTTAAGCCTAAATTGCTCTTCTGTCCCTAGTTTCTAAAGCAGAAAATTAGGTTATTTATTTTGGAGCTTTCTTTTTTGCAAATATGTGCATTTAACATCATAAATTTCCCTTTAAGCACTGCTTTCATTGCATCTCCAAATTTATGGTACATTCTGTTTTCATTTTCATTCAGTTAAAAATATTTTGGTTTTAATTTTCTCTGCTCTTTTCTTCTTTGATCCATGTTTAATTTCCAAGTATTTGGGAATTGTATTTTTCTGTTATTGATTTATACTTAAATTTCACTTTGGTCTAAGACTATACTTTGCATGATTTCTATTATTTTAAATTTAAGGTGTGTTTGAGGGTCCAGAATGTGGTCTAGCTTGGTGAATGTTCTATGTGAGATTGAGAAAAATATGTATTCTTCTATTGTTACATGGGGTATTCCATAAATGTCAATTAGATAAAGTTGATTGATTGTGCTGTTCAGGACACCTCTATCCTTACTGATTTTCTGATTGCTGCGATTAATTCCTGAAAGAGATTTGTTGAAGTCTTCAGCTATAATAGTGTATTTGTCTATTTCTCCTTGCAATTCTATCAGGTTTTGCCTCATATTTTGATGCTCTGTTAGGTGTATACACACGTAGGACTGCTATATCGTCTCTAACAATTGATCCCTTTAAAATCATGCAATTCCCCTTTTTATGTCTGATAATTGTCAATTGTTCTGAAGTCTGCTTTGTCTGAAATTAATATAGCTACTCCAGCTTTCTTTTGGTTAGTGTTAGCATGGTTACCGTTCTTTATCTCTTTACTTTTAACCTGAGTATTTACAAATTGGTTTCTTGTATGCAGTATAGAATTGGGTCTTATTTTTTAACCTATTCTGACAATCTCTGTCTTTTAATTGGTGTATTTACATCATTCACCTTTAAACTGATTATTGAAATAGTTGAATTAGTATCTATCATATTTTTAACTGTTTTCTAGTTATTATATTTGTTCTTTGATTTCTTTTCCTCCTGTTGTTCTGCCCTCTCTGGTTTTAATGAAGCACTTTATATGACTACATTTTCTCTCTTCTCCTGGGATGTCAATTATAGTCCTTTATAAGAGTCTTTAGTGGTTACCTTAGAGCTTTTATTTTATTATTTTATTTTATCAAATACACATTTTTAACAAAGTTAAGTCCAGCTTCAAATAACATTATACCATATAATGTGTAGTGGAGGGACACTATTTCTGAGTATTCCTACTTCCTCCTTCCCATCCCTTGTGACATTACTTTCACTTATCCATATGTTATAATCATACAATACATTGCCACTATTATTACTTTAAACAATTATCTTTTAGATCGATGAAAAATAAGAAAAATAAAGATTTTATTTTACCTTCGTTTATGCCTTCTCAGGCTCTTTTATCCTTTTTTCCTGTAGATGCACTTTCTGACTTATATCACTTTTTGTCTCCTTGAAGACTTCTTTTTTCCCCCCAGATTCATAATTTATTGTACACATTGAGTATCACATGACAAATTGATATTAGGCTCCTGCAGGCATCAGATTTGGTACTTGGATGAGGTACAGTTTAGAATCCATTTATGTTGCTCTCACAGCTGCAGTGTTTTTAGACTTCAACTGAAGTATAGGACAAGCAAAGCAATGCCCCCATATGGGGCTAGTACACAATTCATTTTACCTGTAAGAGTACAAGAGTTGAAATATTTTTTAATAGCAGTGAACTGGAATTGGGCATGAGTTTCTGGACCTGCCGTGATTTCAAACTTGCCAAAGCCACAAATTCTGAAGCCCCCTGAAGACTTCTTTTAACATTTCTTGCATGACAGATTTATTGGCAAAGAATTCCCTCAGTTTTTGTTTATCTGAGAGAATTTTCATTGTCCCTTCATTTTTTAAAAAATACTCACTGACTATAGAATTCTAGGTTAGTAGTTTTATTTTTTTTCTACTCTTCAAATATTTAATTTTATTCCAATCTTCCCTTGCATATATGGTTTCTGATAAGAAGTCCTTTGTAATTCTTATCCCTGTTTCTCTATAGGCAATTTTGTTTGTTTTTTCTCTTCTCTTTGGCTTCATTCAAGGTTTTCTCTTAGTCTTTGGCTTTCTGCAGGGTGAGTATGATATGTCTAGCTGTAGATATTTTGTTGTTTATCTTGTTTGCTTGTTTTTTTCTGGGATTGTTGAATAAATGGTTTTATTTTTTCATTATTTTTGGAAAGTTCTCAGACATTATTACTTCAAAAACTTCTCCTCCTTTTTCTCTTTCTTCTCCTAGTGGTATTCCCAGTTTATGTATTTACCCCTTTTGAAACTATCTTGGATGTTCTGTTCTGGTTTTTTTCTTTTTGGTTGTGATTGTTGTTTGTTTTGTTTTTCATTCTATTTTCTTTTGGTTTTTCAGTTGGGAAAGTTTAATTGACCTATTTTGCAACTCACTGATTCTTCGTTGACGATATAAAGCCTACTGGTGAGCCCATTTTGAACAGTCCTCTTTTATGGTAAAGTGTTTATGATTTCTGAAATTTTCTTTGGAATCTATCTTATGGTTTCCATCTCTCTGTATTATCCATCTTTTCTTGAATGCTGTCTATTCTTTCCATTAGAGCCTTAAAAAAATTAATCAGTTACTTAAAATTCCCTGTCTGTTAGTACTTCCAACATTTGTGTCATATCTGAATCTAACTCTTATGCTTGCTTTGTGTCTTCAGACCATCTTTTTTCTTGCCTTTTGGTATGCCTTGTAATTTTATTGTTGTTGTTGAAAGCTGATTTTTTTCTATTGAGTAGTAGGATCTGAGGAAGATAGGACTTTAATGTGAGGATTTATGTTAATCTTGTAGAAGTTGGACTATGTTTAATATTTTCTATAGCTTTAGCTGCCAGAGCCTTCTATTTCCTTCCATGATCTTATTTTTGTCTCCCCTCTTGTCTTTAACCTTCCTTAAGTCCTCTTCCTCAGAGAGAATCTGCATCTTGCAGTTCTTCCAGCAGTTATCCACTGTTGTTATTCTGGTTCTATGCTAAGGTGTTGGGGAGATGGAATATTCTATACACTTCCAACTGATCCCAGTGTTTTAGTGGGACTGTGTCTTCAGGCTGTGTCCTCCACAAACATTTCTCCAGTGGCAGAGCTTTCTCTCCCCTCCTTACCACCCCTAGGTGTAAGTGAGATATTAAGGCTAGATGGCCCTGGAATGGGAGACATGCAGCTTTCCTGACGTAGAACAAAGTTCTGGTAAATTTATTTTAATTTTAATTTAATTTAATTTAATTTTTTTGAGCATAGGTTTGCAATGGAGAAGGCTCTGGACATTTTTTACAATGGTTACTCTTTTGCTTCCTTTCCCAGAGCTATGAGGAACTCTTTCTTATATCTTCACTGTAAGAACTTGTAAGATCACTGAAAGTTAAATCCACAAAAATGTGGTCTCCCTAAGACCATAACCCCCAGGAATTTCTCACTCACATGAGAGTTTACATTTGGCCTCTAGCCATTCATCAAATTGATCACTTAAGTGTTCCTACCAGTTTATGACTGATTGTTTCTACTCCAGGTAAGCTCCATGTGAGCAGCTTTTAACTGTGACTCTCCAGATTTCAGAGCAGTGGTTTGCCCTGACACCTCAATTTTCTGAGGGGTACAAACAAAGTTGTTGATTTTTCATTTTGCTAGAGCTCTTTCATGTAGTAAGGGCAAAAGTACAACTTCCAAGTACTTTATATGTTAGAGGTAAAACTGGAAGCTAATTCACAAAGAGTTGTCTTCAATGAATAAAGAATTGTACAAATCAATTATTAAATACCAACAATTAATTAAATACTGGACAAAATTTTGTATCATGTGTATATATTACCCATAAAAAAGACATAACTTCAAAATAAATGAAATGAGAAATGTCTAAATACCAAATATGCTACCACAGTGGGTGATGAGTTCTCCATCACTGGAGGCATTCTGGTAGAAGTTTTATAATGACTATGTAGTAAGATATGCGTTTGTATATGCAAGGTCTAATTGGCCAGAGTTCTTCACTGACTATGCTACTTTGAGATACATCATTCCAAGCAGTGGAAAATAGTGGTTAATGGCTAGACTTTGGAGTCAACCTCTTTGCATTCCAATCTTGTCTCTGTCACACACTAGATGTGTGCCATTGGGCAATTCACTTAACCTCTTTGCCCCAGTTTCTGATGTTTGACAGCAAACCTTGGCATTCTTTAGCTTATGGATTGCTTAACACAGTTTCTGCCTCTGTCTTCACATGGCATTCTTCCCTGTGTGTCTCTGTCTCTGTGTCTACCTCCTCTTCTTTATAAGGACATCAGTCATATTGGATTAAAGGCCCACCCTACTCCAGTATGACTTATTATGCTATAGGGCCTTATGAGGATGATTAAATTGAATTTTTATTTCTAAAATGCTTAAAATGTTACCTAGCTCTTAGAGAGGCTACATAAGTATTTGGTAAATGGAAAAAGAATAAGATACTAATGATAGAATTATTTATTGCTTCTTTGTTCTTTTTTATGTCATTTCAATTTTATATTTTCAATCCCAAGCCTCATTCCCACTGAGCTCCCCAATCACATAATTTAAAAAATTTGATGCTGAGAACAAGAAATATAGTTACAGGATCTAGGAACTAGTCAGCTGTATGTACCAAATAAAGAAAGTACAATCAAAGATCTGATTGTAATCAAAGATCTGAGTTAAAATCCTGAGTTAAAATCCTGCCTCCATACTTCCCTGTTTTTATGGCCTGGTACGATACCCTTAATTTCTCTCATCCTCCTGTTCCTTTTCTGTCACATGGGGATAATATCAAATTTTTCTCTTTTTTTTTTTCTTTCTTTTTCCACTCTGTCTCCCTTCAAAGAGATCAAAGATCCTTGTTTCAGGCCTGACGTGTGATAGACAGAAATCAATTCATTCTGGCTGGTCATTATGATTACTAAAATAATAAAAATAACAGCTAACATTCACAGAGTGCTTTTTAAGGGAACTTTTAATATGTTATCATTAAATCCTCACAATATCTCTATGGGGGAAAAGATCACTCTTTTATAGATTAGGACATTCAGGCTTTGACAAAGTAGCTTGCTCAAGGTTACACATTTAGAATTTCCTGGAGCTGTGTTTTATCAGATCTGCTTCCAGGCCCCTGCTCTCAATCACTACGGTGTGCCATACGCTCAAAAGAGAATGGAGAGGGCTATGGGCCTTTGAGAATTTTATATGTTGATGCAAAATGAAGCTAAGTGATGTGCTGCCTTCCCTGTCTAAATAAATGCTCTGTCAAAAAAGTATCTGTTTTTAGTCCTACTAATGGCATGGGATAATGTGTGGTAGCTAATGAAAGTATGATTGCTTCCCTATCAAGATAAATTGAGAAATGAATTTCTGTCTTCTTAATGCGGCTAAGATCCCATCAGGAAAATATTTTTTTATGTCCCCTGCAGAAGAGAGTGGTCTTTTGTATTCTTTAACTCTGGGAGGAGAGCAAATCAACTTTTGTGATGAAAGTTTAGAGTTTTGGAGGCACTTGGATAGTTTTTCCAAGAAGGGGAGGTGATGCTGGCAGATTGGAAAAGAGTGAGAGAGCCCTCTGTGGTGGATACTTTAAGAGTGGGACAGAGGGAGCCACAAGTCTTGAGAGTAGTAGGGACTATTCCTCTCTATCCATGGTTTTTCCGTCTTCCCAAGAGCTCACACATTTGGCATGGAGAGTACATGCCACCCAAAGGGTTGTTCATTATCCAGTAAACCGTGTTGTTTGGTCAATGAGTATCTTAGGGATGGCCACAATGGGCCACTGACCAAAGGCTTCTTTGTTCCCCTGGGCTGCATAAGCACTGGAGAATTGTCACAAATCAAGTGAGGAAGAAGATGCCATCATCAACAACAACAAAGCCAACTGAATAAGTTAATCAGGATTATCTCTTTATGCTGTTATCGAGTGATCTCCAGAATATACTATATAATTAAAAATATAAAAACAGTGAAGTTGCATATATATAGTAGAATGCTTTTCATAAAAGAAAAGTAAGGTTACATAAGGCTTACATTTTAAGGAAGCTTCCTAGGGCCACTGTAACAAAGTAGCAAAACTGGGTGGCTTAACACAAAATAAATGTATTGCCTCACAGTTCTGAAGGCGAGAAGTCCTAATCAAGTTGTCTTTTGGGCAGGGCCATGCTTCCTCTGAAACCTGTAGAGGAGAATTCCTCCTTGCTTCTTCTGGTTTCTGATGTTTGCTGGCCACCCTTGGTGTTCCTTGCTTATAGATATATAATGCCAGTTTCTGCCTCTGTCTTCACATGGCTTTCTTCCCTGTGTGTCTCTGCGTCTCTTCTCTTCTTCTAAGGATACCAGTCATATTGAATTAAAGACCCACCTACTCTAGTATAACCTCATCTTAACTGGTTATAGCTGCAATGACCAAATAAGGTCAAAATCTGAGGATCTGGGGCTTAGAACTTCAACATTTGGAGAACACAATTCAACCCATAACAGGTGGTAAACAAAAGGACATACAAATACATAATTTATCAGTTGCTGTAGGGGCTATGAAGAAAAATAAAATAGGGAGAAGGATAGAGAGTGGTACTGTGATTTTAGATACAGGGGTCCAAGTAGCCCTCTGAGGAGGTGGTGAACCAGGTGGGTAACAGGGAGAAGGGAGTTTCTGGATAGAAGCCTGATTGTATGATTAAGGTAGAGTGAATGGACTTTGAGGCTAGAAGAGAATGATTAAAGGTGAAGTGGAAGAAGAGAAGGTTGGAGAAGTAGGTGTATGCCAGATGAATTAGGCCACTGTGGACCAGGATAAAGAATTTGCGTTTTTTTCTGAGTGATTGGAATCCATTGGAGGGTGTTGAGCAGGGGAGAGATATAATGTGATTTATATTCTGAAAGGCTCCTTCTGGCTTCTGGGTGAGGAGACCCCAGGGCCTGCTGCTGAGGTAGGGGCCAAGGTAGCCATGTATTGTGATTTCCACGGTAGACACAGTGCTAGTTTTGAATAGGGAAGTCGTTCTTGAAGCCATGGTGGGATCTAATTGTGTTTTGAAGGCATAGCTGGCAAATCTGAAGTGCAGTGTGAGAAAAAAAGAGGGATCAAAGAGAACTCCAATTTATTTTCCATTGTTATAGGGTAAATGCGGATGTCTTTCATTGAGATGGGGATGAGAGAAGGAGGAGCAAGCCCAAGGGAATCAAGGATACCAGTATCCACATTATTTTTTTCACAGTATGAACAACCCACCTGGAATTATTATTCCCCAGAAAAATTTTCCCAGTGGGTTTTTATGTCTAAAATTAGTGTTACATTATAACACTTTTATTGGACTCATGTAACATTTTGAAAATACAGAACCTTCTAAATCCCACACAATTTTTTTGTATTTGTTAATTAGCTCATTCTCAGCACTGCCTGGCAACCTTTTCAACTTCTCACAATTTCTATAGTGAGTTTTTAAAAGAACAGGAAAACTTCTTTAAAATATTGTAATAAAAAATGTAGGGCAGGAATTTATTTTTGGAAAATGCCTGTCTTATTAAAAAGTAGAATTAAAATATTGGTTTAATTTCATCTTTTGTTTATTTTGTTTCATTCTATTTTTGGATAACTTACCTGGAATATTGCATCTCGATCTTCAGATAAATTATTTTCAAGTTCAATTTGGTAGTTCAAAAACAATTAGCAGCATTCACAGGAACATAAATACAGCTCTTTCCCCTACCTACTAAAATGTATATTGACTGCCAAATCCCCCACTGTGCTCCAAAATAATTTTATTTCTTTTTAAATTGGTTTGAAAGCCTATTTTTAAGTTGCTGCATTCTTAAAATTCTCTGTGAAGAATGAAATTGATATTGTATCAGCCAGGAGAGAGGCATGGTTATACTCTGGTAACTTACAGCCCCATATCTGTGTGGCTGAACACAATAACAGTAATAGTCTCTAACACAAAGTATCCTGCAGATCCTGGTGCTTTTTCATGTCAGTTGTATTTTGTGTAGTTTCTTGGGGATCTAAATTTTTCCATGCTTTGTTTCCTACATTTCAACAGTCTCCTCTAAACCCTCTTGATATGAAAAGGGAGATATTGGATGGGCCCCTTGTACCATTTATTAAATGCTTTGGCCTGAAAGTGAAAAGTGTCTCTTCTGTTTATAACACATTGTCCAGACAAATCTTAGTGGCTTAAAGAACAACCACCACTTATTTTTTCACAAATCTTCGATTTGAACAGCATTAGAGGATGACTCCTCTCTTCCCCATGCAGGGGACTCTTCTGGGCTGGATACTGCATTTCCAAGATAGCTATATTACATGGCTTGCAATGTTGTATTGATTGAAAGCTAGAGATCTTGGTTCCTCTCTTCATGGACCTCTCCACATGGCTTCTTGTGCTCCCTTACAGCATGGCAGCTGGATTCCAAGAAAGAGTGTTCCAAAAGACAAGAAGTGGAAGTTACTGGTCTCCTAAGACCTAAGCCCAGAAGCTGGCACAACATCACTTCCACTATAGCTCATTAGTCAAAGCAGCCACAGAGCCCATCTCAAAGTCAAGGGAAGAGGGTTCTCTTAGTTCACCTGGGCTACTAGGACAAATATCACACAATGGGTTGACTTAAACAATAAGGATTTATTGTCTCATCATTTTGACATAAAATCAAAATGTCAGCAAGGCCATGCTTCTTCCTAGAGTCATTAGCTTTCTGGGGATGGCAGTCCTCCATCTTATGGCAATCTCTCTCCTCAGTGGCATCTTCTGACTTCAGACTTCTTCTGACTGACTGTGTCTGAATTTCCTCCTTATACGTTCTCCAGTCATATGGAGTAAGACCTCCCCTGATTCAATTTGGCCACATCCTAACTAACA
Source organism: Cabassous unicinctus (assembly GCA_029593785.1). Taxonomy (NCBI): domain Eukaryota; kingdom Metazoa; phylum Chordata; class Mammalia; order Cingulata; family Chlamyphoridae; genus Cabassous; species Cabassous unicinctus. Next base: position 19,018 of record JAQZBX010011783.1, on the reverse strand, counting down.
ATAACGTCTTTCAAAATGTCGTGTTTGCAAATGGTTCATGCCCACAGGAATTCAGGTAAGATTTGAACATGTGTTTTGTGGGGGGACATGATTATATCTAGCACAAGGATATGAGACCCAATTATTGATGTCAAATAATGTGTAGCCATTTAATTCACCACAATAAATGAATATGTCAAAATGAGTTATTGTGCATCAAGAAACAGGGGGTACAAAAAAGATGATTGCATGAGGTCCCTTTCTTTTGATGTATATTTATTAATCACCTATTAAATAGAGAATAGTTTGTCAAATCATTGAATAGACAAAGAGATATTCATCATGTAAATCAAACTCCAATAAATATGTTCTGGAAATACTAAATAGGGACAAAGAAACTTTTAGTGGAAGTTGGGATAGAGTAGTGGAAGGTATCAGATAAGGTTTCTTGGAGGCAGTGGCATTTGACATAGGTTAAAACATCATTTGAAAATTTTTTTAAAAAAAGCTAAAATCAATATCACAGCATTTGGTTTGGAGTGACTGTATCAATAAAACATTTTGAAGTAGTCAAGGATGTGCTTAAGTTACCAACTGGCAAGGAAGCAGATCTGAAAATAATTTAAAGCACATATGAAGATACTGGAAAGGAAAAATGAAGGAGATTTTGGAGATCTCATATAAGGCTAAGGAGATTGTACTATATTTACTGGGCCCATTTTGTAAAAATATGCAAATAATCTTGAAGAAGACTTGAATAAAAGTGGTAACACTATGAAGAAGATGTCTCTCTTTCTATGATAAGACCTCACTTCCTCTTGTCACTCTACCTCTGAGTGATATTACATGGCCAGCCTCTATTTCTGGGAGTTCTGCGTCCTCTCCTGATAATTTCAGAACTAACTACTCCTGCTGTGATAGAGCATTTCAACCCAAATTCCAAAGAAAGGAGTAAACCTCCTACTAAAATTCTTAAATAAATCCATTTTCTTGATTCGATGGAATTGTGCTTTTGCGTTGTATACTAGAATAGCTTATCTTACATACTTTGAGATCTGCTTGAAGAAATGGATCAACAGAGTTATTTATAAGATTCACAAATTAGGGGGTAAAAAGGCAAGTGTGTTATCTGTTTCCATGGCTATCCTTTAATAAGAAAGTGGGAAACTATAGAGATGTTACATTTATATTGTTGACTTTTATCTGTCCCTTCAATTCTAAATTCATATGATTACCTGCTTACTTGTCATCTTCTCTTGGGTATCATAAAGTCAGGTTAAACTTACATGTCCAAAATAAAACCAAGATCTTTGATTCAGATTTGGTCTTTTCCAGTGGGTGGAATGGTGGCCTGTCAAAAGATAAGTCCATATCCTTTCCTCCAGAATCTATGAATGTAACCTTATTCGGGAAAAAAATGATATTTGCGGACATAATTAAGTTAAGGCTATACAGATGAGATCATCTCAGATTATCTGGGTAGGTCCTAAATCTAATGACAAGTGTCCTTATAAGAGACAGAAGATGAGAAGACACAGACCCACAGAGGAGAAGACAATTTGAAGATGGAGTCAGAGATTGGAGAATGATGCAGTAACAAGGCAAAGAATGTCTGGAGACACTAGACGCTGGAAGAGGCAAGGAAGGATTCTGCCCTAGAGCGCTAGGAGGGTGCATGGCCCTGCTGATACCTAGATTTTGGACTTTTAGACTGCAGGACTGTAGCAGAATAAATTTCTGTTGTTTTAAGTGCCTCAGTTTGTGATAATTTATTATAATAGCCATAGGAAACTAAAGCATCCAGCCACCCCTATCTCAGTAAATGTTCCAGTTAGCCAGTTTTTCCCAGTGCTTACCTTCATCCAAGACTTCCTTTTGTAATGCATCTCTAAGTCCTTTTAATTTTAACTTCTAAATATCTTTTGAATATGTTCACTTTTCTCCATCTCCACTGTTCGTGGATATTCATCTCACACTTGGCCTAGGGCAAATGTCCCGTAAGTGATTTCTCATAGATTCTTCACCCCTGACAAGCCTTTCTGCATGGAGCAGGCAGAGTTACATTTTTGAAAAGCAAATTGGCCATGCCATTCTCTTTTCCTCTGTAAAAACCCTTCGATAGTCCATGGTATTTAGGAGTAAGACAAAATTCCTTTTTGTGCTCTACAATATCCAGATTGATCTGAGACTTAGCTGTTTTTCTAGCCTTGCTGCTTTTTTATGAACCTTCTTATTCTATTCTCTCTAACCATGCTGGACTTCCTCCAGCCCTTTGAGTGTGCCATTTTCTCTCCTGCCACAGAATCTTTGCACATGCTATTGCCCTTTGCTTGGAATGCTATTCCTCAAGACTTTAACATTACCTGACCTGTTTTCTGGGCTGAATCCCACATATCATGCAGTATCATAGAACAATATAACTCTCTTTCATAATATTTGTGGTCATCTTCTATTCTGTGCATGTCTATGTGAGAGAGACAGTATATGCTTATGTTCCAGTATGTCAGTTATTTAATTCATACTTACATCCCCTCTCTAGATATTCATTACAGAAACTGATTTTACTTGCCAATGATTATCCAAGGAAGTGCCTGACACATGGTAGAAACAAAATAAATATTTGGCAAGTGGGCCTTTCTCATTGGTTTCATTTTTTTTTTCAATTTAAAATTTTAAATGTCTGGATTTTAGGTTATACAATATTTAGCATCTTTATAAATGGTTACTCTATTTCAGTGAAAGAGAGCTTAATGTGTGCATCCTAGGGAAGCTCCACACATAGCCATGCCAATCAAACCAAAGAGCCTTGAAACCACAGAGCATGAACATAAATCCATTAACTTACTTTTGGGTGGTCAATAATTGGAATAAAACTTTTTCCACATTGAATATATGTACAGTGTGACCTCCTTTTAAAGGTTAATGGTGTTTTGCTTCCTCACTGAACCATCAATAATTTGGGTATATTTTATTTGTAGATTTTATTCATTAAAATTCCTTTCCTATGTCAATATTGGTGTGCATGTTTTTCTATGTATGTGTGGATTTGTTTTTCCCTTGGGCATTTTTTGAGAGCTGTAAACATTTCCAACTCCTTATATATGCAGTCTTAAATAGCAATAATTTGGAGATTTACTAAGTAGAAAAAGGATTAACATCAATCAAGCTTAATATATGCAGTCAAGTAACCCAGTACCTTTCCTTTAATTAGTGAAGTATAAAGGAAACTTCTTCAAAGTGGGACACTTAAAATGTATGAAACTTGAGAGTGGTTCTTCCTCATTAGTGTAAAAAAGATTTTTAGGCAGAAGTTAGTTATGGATTTGCTTCCAAGATGCTGACCTTGTCTTCTGGTTCCAAAAAATTTGGTGCCACAGGATCAAATGATGTCTGATATCACACATAAGTCAATTATTTGTGACATTGCTCTTATTTTCTCTGTGGGAGGTGAGGCAGAAATAGATGGCTAGTGATAAACTGTGAACTAAGGGAATAGGTGTATAATTTCGATCTTCTATTCTTTTTCTCTTAGCTTCCAATCATTAGAATTTATTATCAGGAAATTATAACTAAGCTACCTTGTTTTCAGATCTTACTTCTTCACTAGCCTTAGGTATTATGTAATCAATAGGTCACACCTGTTATAAAATGTTATGATGTGAGCTGTAGAATGGTATTTTGATATTTGGTAATCAATGCCATCCTAAAGCATGTTACATAATATGCAGTAAAAAAGCAGATAAGTTTAGATGTTTCTTTCCTATAACTATTCTATAACTTCAAGAGCTGATTGCCTTTTGACCATGTTGCTTCTTTCTTATTTAAACTAATGAAACAAAGTAGAGAGAATTGAAAATCATCACCTATTGGTTGGCTCTTAGTAGAATGTGGCAGTAAGTTAGTTGGGGTTCTTTCTTAGCTTTGCTTATAAACCTTGAGCAGATTACAATTGTGGAAAAGGTTGGATAATACTTTTAATCTTTTCAAAAATAACGGAAGGTGTAGAAAGGCTCGATGTCTGGTACTTTTGCTTTGATCTAAAACTAAAGCATGTTTGTTTTCATGGGTCATTGCAGCTGTTCATGCAATTAGATTACCATAATGGCACTCTTCTCAAACTGCTTCTTTCATCTAAACATCTTAGAGCATTTTACAAACAGCAGTGTTTGAAGTTTATAAAAATACTTTATTATAAAGCTTGTGATTCCATAGTCATTCTAATTTCAGCATGTCAGCATTACAACAGAAGGGGATGGCAAAGAGAGATCAGGGGAGGGGTTTCTGTGATGTGCCTCCATCAATAAATTCTCAAATTTGGAGGGGTCTTCAAATTCCCTGTCAATGGCCTTTGCTACTCTCCACTCTTTCATTTACTTTTCTCTCTCCCTTTATCTTTCTCCTTTCTTACAAATTTGAAATGTATGTAAAAAAATAAACGCACAAAATATATAAACCATATGAAATTCAAACCACTATTAATTAAGTGTGACAGATGATCTTGTTTGGCTGAAACAAAATTGCTAATGTTGGGGTTAGTAATAGAAATATAGAAACTCAGGTCTGTTTTGGTATTACTTCTGTGTTTTTCCCTCGAGACTACTAATGCTTGCCTGCATACTGTGTTGTATGAAACATCATTATAACTTTAAGGCTTTATTAGCTAGGTTCAGAATATTCAAACTCACCTTTAACTGAAACTCTGCCGTTGACCAGTCCTCACTGGCACTTTTAGCAAGGTGATAATTCAATACAGCAGTCTTGTTTAATTGACAATATGGTTAGAATTGCAATGCTCTTAAAATATGAATGAACTTAATAATCTAATTAATGTTTGAATTAGGGACAGAAAAATCATTGTGTTAAATACCCAATTTCATATGAATAACATACAAAGTCGGTATAAGTTGGTACAAAGTTGAGACCAACCCAATATATTTATTTCTAAGTGGATACAGTACTGAATGCTACAGTGCAGGCCCTTTGGTATTCAGCATGATTATACTATTGTGCTTGGCTCAATTTTCCCACTGCTTTCCCTTTTTTCAAAGTAGGATGGCCTAAAGACCATTAAAAACAGAAATACAAAAATGGGCAGCCTTAAGTTGGCCATCTGGTAAAGGAGTCAGCAGACCTTTTCTGTTTGCGGCCAGATAGTAAATATTTTAGGCTTTGTGGATCATAGAGTCTCCATCACAACTACTCCATGGTAACAATGGTAGCAAGAAAGCAGCCATAAACAATGTATGAAAGAAATGGACCTGGCTGTGTTCAGATTAAATGTTATTTACAAAGGCAGGCAGTAAGGCAGATTTGACCAATGGACTGTAGTTTTCAGCCCTCTGGTCTAGATGTGGTGTTGTCCAATATGGTAGCCGCCACTGGGCACATGTGGTTACTGACATTGAAATATAATTAATTAAAATGAAATATAACTGAAAGTTTTGTTCTTCTATCACATTAGCTACATTTCAAATAATCAAAAATAGGAAGCGGGGCCACATCTTCAAGGATTCCCAGGTGGCCGAGACCCACCCCTATGTTTGTAGTGAAGGTCTACCTGCCTGTCAATATGTCCTTCGGCTTTACCACCAACCTTAGGTCCAACATGAGTGGCCAGGCCTTCTGCCAGTGCATGTTTGACCACTGGCAGATACTGCCTGGAGTCCCCTTGAACAACCCCAGCCAGGTGGTGGCTGAGACCCACAAGTGCAAAGGACTGTAGGAGGGCATCCCAGTTCCAGACAACTTCCTGGACAAATTGTAGGCCCCCCCCCGCGACACACATGCACACTCCCTGGCTGGGTCTCGGCATCAGGTGGCCACAGCAGCAGGCCCTGCATTCTCCCATCTGCTTGGATGACACCTCAAGACTGTCCAGACATAGCGAACCTCAGCCTGAAAGGTTTCTGGAGCCTACTCCAATCTGTCACTCAACATTAACACTTGATGCAGTTACTGCCAATATTTATTTTAGGATATCAAAGAGGCAGCAGAAATGTTCTCTTTGTAGGTACTTATTTGGCAGGCAGGGGTGGGGGGGTGGGAGGGGACATCCAACAATTTTTTTTTCCAGAGGAAATTCTAATGTCCAAAAAAAAAAACCAAACAAACAGTAAATAAATGAATTAAGAGGTTTATTTAGGTAAATGGCCCATAGTAGGTTTTCCTCCAGAAAGGGCAGGAACAAGTGGGCTGTATCTCTATGGACAGAAACTCAAAGGCAGGAAGCCTTGTGTGGTGTTTCCATGGGCACCTCCAGCTGTATCAATGCCACTGGAATAATAAATTTGACATGATGGTGAGAAAAAAAAGAACCATATATGGCTAGTTGCTATCTTATTGGAACAATACAGATAAATGTTTCCATTTAGACTGTTTCCATCTTTGTGGAAATTTCTATTAGACTACATTGATAGAGGATTTTAAAGATGCTATATGGCTGTCTATATTTCTGAACTACTGCACAAACGTATAAGAGCATATGTTTAGAACTAACAAACCCCTAAAACACATTCCCAGAACGCCCAGAGGTCATCCATTTCATAAGCGATTTTTTAAAACTCTTGTAAGAGTAAAATTAAGGGTCTTGATTTTGCTAACAGACTTTGATCTTAGAAAGTCTGTGTCTCTGTCATCTTATCAGCTATATGGGAATAACAATAGCTGCCTTATCGGCCACAAAATGGTTTTGAAGGGGGATTCCTATTTTAAAGGCAACTGCTAAATACTATAGGAAAAATAAATGGCAAAAAAGAATATGTTTGAGAAGGCGTAATCTGCCAAGATTATAAAAACAGAGTTAGGAATTTAAGTTCTGATTTTTCCATATTCCACGTGTGTTTCAGCCAGATCCTTGATCTTTCAATGCTATTTGCTCATCATCAAAAGAGAGATATGAATATTAATCTCATAGTGTTGTTGTGAAGATTAAATAAGACAGTATACTTACAGTCCCCAGTTCATAGGAAATCCTCAATAAATAATAGCTATTATACTGTAGCTGTACTGAGCAAGGAAGGAACACCAAAATATTAGGCATAAAAACTTCCTGGCACAGCAGAAATATCGAAGTGTAGAAGCAGAATGCAAAAGCAAAAAGTAAGAAAGAAAGATAGGCTAGAAGCTTTAGAGAAAAACATGATGGGAAGAGAATAGAATTTTAAGTGTACAATGATTGGAACAAATGAATACATGATTGCAGGCTCATGGAAATTTCACCAGCTTAATGAGAAAGGTATAAAAATGGATAAAACAAATCTTTTGTAATGCAAAATATGTGAGGGTCAGTTAATGAGACAAAGTTTCTGGAAATGCGTTCAAGTATTAAATGCTATCTAAACATAATGGCTCAATACACCTTCCTCTCTAGACTTAGGCTACTATTGGCACCTGCAGGCCTTCTGGAAATCTTCAGATGAAATGAAGTGGCTGATTTCTGGGTTGTAACAACTGATCCAGGCCTCTCCATTTGATGAAGTGTGTGTACCCAGAAGATTGTGAGGTAAAACCATAACATGGAGTTGAGTCCCCACTGTCTGTTAGTTATAGGGTGACAAACCATCCCAGTTTGCCCAGAACTGAGGGGTTTCTTGGGATGTGGTTTTCAGTGCTAACAGTGGGACAGTACCAGGCAAACAGGGACAGTTGGTCTCCCTAATAGCTATCAGGTATCTAAAAGGAAGAATGATTAGTTTAGGCACTAGATAAACCAGGAAATTAGCATTAACGTTGTCTCTGGGCCTACCCCTTTCTCCCCAATATGCAATGAGAATTGGCTAGTTGGATCTGCTGAAAGGATATGCAAAAACCGTTTAAAGATTCTGACCTTAGAATGAGCAAATTTATTTGTTCTTTCTCAAATTCTACAATCCCTGGGTATTAATTTTAGAACAAACTTTAGAAATTATCTAGCCCTGGAATTTTAAAACTTTAAAAAGCAGTGGCATTGTTTCTACAAACAAAAGCTCATTTGAGAATATTTAATGGAGAAAGGTAAAACTGGGCTAAGTGTCCCTTAACCTTACTAGCCCTTGCATTTCTTGCCATTTTCAAACCATTCTGAGGTATCTCCGAGGAGTCATGGGGTTCCCAGGACAGGTGGAAAGCCACTTTTCTACTCCAGTCCCATCATGTTACAGAGGAGAAACCTGAAGACATCAGTCAGGGTGTGCCTCAGTGTGACAGTGGGTAAATGTCAGAGCGAGCACTTAAGCTCTTAGTCTTGGGAGTTCAGAACCAACACTTGTTTATTGAGAAATATAGAATTCAAAATTATTGTCAAGGCCACTGGCTCTCCACATTGGCTCACATTGGGTTCACTTGGGATGCTTAAAAAACCAAAGCTGCCAGAATCCTACATGGAGCGGTTTTGAATGATGGAATTGGGTTGTGGCCTGGGAATAGAGTTTTAAAGGCTTCCCAGGTGATTCTAACTCAAGCCACAGTTAAAAGGCACTGGGCCTAGTAGACTGATGAATAACACCCCAACCAAACAACACACACACACACTCACACATACTCACACACTCACTGTAATTGGGATCAGGAGACTTGTTTTTTATGTCAGTTCTGTCAAGGCTAGTCTTCTGATTTCCAGAAAGTCCTTCACTTCTCTGTGCTTCATGAGATCTTGGTTGGTTGGTTTCAAACTTTGCAAAGTCATGGAAACGATCTTCAAGTGAAAAATTAATGGGAGTCCAATATAGTATACATGTAAAATCTGAGTTGCTTTTGTTGAACTGGAAAAGATGCTGCGAGGCTCATCCTGAGAGGCTCATCGTTCTGTAGGGGTGCTACCCAATGCTACTAAGAAATATTTTCAAAAGTTCAAAGCTCCAGGGAGCCCACAGGACATCATGATCCTTAAAGTTACATTTTTTTTCTAAATTATTTTTTGATGGGATAAAGCTGAATGCTTGTTAGGAGGCTATTCCACTAGACATAATCTAATACTCTAATGCAGGGATTCTTAACCTTTTTTGTTCCATGGACCCCTTTGCCAGTCAGGGTAAAACCACAGACCCCTTACTAAGTCCACACTATACTGTGTATTATTTGATAAATATATCACACTGGCACCAACATGTTCCCACAGAATAATGTTTTTTTGAATTTCAATTCAAGCTCATGGACCCCTTGTTAAGAATACCTGCGCTAATGGAATTTCGGAGAAAATCCTATCACAACATCTTAGTTGCCTGGTGAAAGGATGTCAGTGAGAAGGAAGCAATTGACACATTCATCTAGAAAACAGATCCCAGGTCAGCATTCTCTTTCATTGGACAACAAAATAGACCTTGCTAGTGGATTGGCTCATAGGTTCACTACTCATGTAACTAGGTATGAGCAAGCCTCCTTTCCCCTAGCCAATCCCATTAATATTTCATATCACAACTGGAGCGGAAGGCTTGCCTTTGAAACTTTGAAGAATTGGATCACAATTGGTTTGACCCAAGTAAATTCATGAGAGGCTACATCAACAAGAAATAGTTCCCTTTCATTATTTATAAGAACACAAAAGCAGATGTGCAATTGTTCCCTGTGTAATTTTCATACATAAAATATCATGTACATGGAGAACACTGTCAGATAGCATAATGCACTGCATTTATTTCTGAGATGGAGTTGCCTCTTTGTCATCATGTTTAGTAAACACACTTCCATTATGTTGAATGGAGGGGTGTCAGTTTCTGCTTCCCTTGCAAATGCCAAATGGCTTTTGGAGTCTTGGAAAATGCCAAAATGCCTTGTCTTGTTTTGGTTTTGGTTTCAGTAAGATGCTTATTTATTTATTTATCTATCTATTTATTTATTTTTTGATGAACTTATTCTTGACATTAGCACAAAAACACAAAGCTTTTCATCAGAGACTCTTCCTTATCCTCAGCTGGCTTTTCTAAAATCTATTAGTCTTACTGATTCACACTGCTGCATGCATTCTAAAGAGGTCAAATAGCTACACATCCCATCTTCCCACTTACTATCATTTGAAGTAAGTTCCCAAATGCTGAGTGTTCAAATAAGCTGGAAGTTTTATGCTCACAAAGGTCCAAAACATTAAAATGTGGAATCAATATCAAAAAAGTCATTTCCTATTAAGACAGAAGTTTAAAATGCCTATCTCATAAAATCCAACATAAATTTTGCTCATTGCTCAATTTAACTTAGAAAGAGAGAGACTTTTAATCAAAAAGAAATAGTCTCCTGGGGATGGCATATTGAGATAAATTAGAAATGTGGAGATCTAGCTTGCCTATTTTCATAATTGAAGAGATACTCTTGCCTTGTCGTTTATTTCCTCATGATTAGTGCTTCCTGATAATCTCTTTGATTTTAACAGACATCAGAACTGAATCATTCCTTTAATCTTTATTATTGGTCAGTAATTTTTTTATATTGATTTTGTTCTTTTTTAAACAAAATGTACTTATATCAAGTTTTCTGGGTGTCCATGATGTACTTCCTCTTGTTTCCCCAAATTTCCCAAGCATATCACATAGGAAGACTCCACTGGGCAGTCTTTCTGGATTAAACTAGAAGAATTATTTGTTCACTGTAATATACTCCCATAGAAGATTTACAAATGTGTTTTATTTCTTATTGTATACAGTATTATTTTGAATTTACTGTATTAAAATGTGGGAAAATGTACATTTCATTGGGAAGCATTTTATGGTTGCTTTCTACATTTAACATGGCGTTTTTTTATTTTCCACCAATTGTCATCACATTGATGATATGGCTTAGAGTTGATGCTCCTTTAAGCATAGGATATAAAACATTCATAATATCTGTCTTCCCTTAGAGTAAATAAGCTTCTTGAGGACAAAGGCTATGTTATTCCAAATTTTTATATTCTTAGCATATATTATAATACCTGACTTTTAAGGAGCTAGCAAGAAACAGTTTATGGACTTATTTACTAAATATAAACATTTATGCAACCTCTATAGATGGGTGTAACAACTCCAAGAAGAAATAAATGAATTATAAGGGACTGCCTCACTTAGTTATAATAGATAGTTAAGAATTGAAATTTCCTGTGCTGAAGCTCTGCCTTTGGGATCTGCCCATCCCAGATGATTCTGGAAGTGCTTTCTTTCAATGATCTACATGCCCTGCCATATAAGTAGTCACATGACACATTCAGAAAGCTCTGTCTTCACTGAACAGTGAGTGGACTCCATCTCAAGCACAGCTCACCAGCATCCATGTTTCCAGAATTTATGAGAACCCTAAGAGAGAGATGGTTCATCTCCTTTGGAAGTCAAAACTATAAGAACCATGTAATCTTGTAGGTCCTAGTGAACATATTTTCTACTCTGTTTCACTAGAACAAGTCAGTAAATCAAATCAAACAGGGACGAGCAGGGCAGAGGGGAGGGAGGTACAGGGATGATGGGAGGTATTATCAGAAAGGCATGGAAGAGAGAGAAGGGAGGTGTGAGAGCTCCAGAGGACTTAGACTGAGTGCCTGGATACAGTTTCGCCTGCATTCATAACTGAAACAATCAATAATGCCATTTGCCTAATTACATAAACAACTTATCTTTCTCCTCTCTCTCTCTCTCTGTCTCTTTCCTTTTAAAAAAAGTGTGTTTTGCATTTCTCACATTGAACACTTGGTAATGAGAAAAATATTTAATTATGGAAAAAATCTGAAAAAGTGTCAAATCTTCTGTTTTAAAATGTGTAATAGCACACAACCTAGATATTTGTACTATGATGATGATAATGATGACAAGAGTGGCAGTCCTTCAAATGCTTCATTTTTTTTTGGCCCTTGAAAACAAGCTCAATTTTGTTTTGAAGTCAATAGCACCAAATATTTGGGTACACTCCAAAATGCCAAACAGATTTAGATTACCTTGGCTAGTAAATGGATAGATTGTTTTCATTATGCTTAGAATGTACATAAATTTTTACAGAGTTCTTTACTTCTCATTACAATGGTCAATCAGAATTTCTCAGACTTCAGGGGTTATTTATCATTTGGCATAATCACCCTGGATCATAGGATTATCTGTAGTCTTACTAACTAAATTTTGTTTTTTGATTCATATATGTGAAGAAGAGCACTGCCTTAACTTCACTGTCTTCTCCATGTTCCATGATTCATGAAGTGCTTCATTTCTCTGAAATTAAGTGTTAAAACTCAGTAAAAATACACCCTGCAAAGGAAACTGATACCTAGCCAAACAAGCTAAGATGGAGGTATCTTTTTTGGTGAGGCCTCATTTTATTTTACTCCATTTTGTCTATACTAACACCTCAACATATCACTCTTCTTGAAGATAAAATTAAAAATGGTGCCTAACAAGCAAAAGGAAGAATGTGGCTGCCAATCTTTCGCCAAATTGGGAAGTGAAAAGTGCAGTATTTTTTTGGAATTCTGGTCCCTTCTCCAGCATCTGGCCAGTAATGAAGACCATTGCATTCCCCCTCTTTTTAAAAATTTTTTTATTTTTATTTTTTTTTATTTTACCCGGAGGTCCCGGGTATCGAACCCTGGTCCCTCCATACGGTAGACAGACGCCGAACCTCTTTAGCTACATCTGTTTCCCGTGCATTCTCCCTCTTGACAGCATTGGGTGAAGTATTCTCATGAACAATAATTCTCATTATTGATTCCTATGTATCAATTGCCTAGAAAGCTTTTTTGTAGTATGCTTCTTTATCCAATGGGATGCAGAATAACATGATGACTAAAACTATGGAATTATAAGATAGACGTGTACCTTCAGATTTTGCTACTCGCTGATACGTGATTTTAAGAAAACATATTAATAGTTTCAATCATTATTAATCCATTGAAATGGTAATATTAACATTCCCTAACATATAAAATTAATGGAAAGGCTCCACTGACAATATTTGAAATTAATTAGGAACAGGATCTAGCACATGATAAACAATCAATGCTTTAGGTATAATTTTATAATTCTCCCCCCTTTACCTCCCCTCCTCCTATTTCATTATTGCCATGATATAATTATGAAGCCTCTGGTTTCAATGAGAGTTATTATTATTCCTCAGTTGAGTTGAGGGAGAAAACAGCTTGCAATACATGGTAATAAACTAAGCACCAGGGGACATTTTATTGTTTAAATGTTACCACTCCTGAGCTTTCTTTTTAACAGAACTTTTTAAATATAGTAAAGCCTTAATGCAAGGCAGATGGAATAAATGAGCATCTCTTACTTACTAAATCGTGGTCCTTCTGATTCCCTAGGGAAGCATTTCATTCTCCTTAACAGGCAAAGGGAGGTGGTGATCTTTGGGCAATGCTGTGGGGCATAGGAACTGATACCCCCTTTTGATGACTTGAAACCTTAAATACAACTTCATACATTCTAGGCTGCATAAGCCTGTTGACCAATGTGTACAAAAAGACTGGCTGAACTCTTTCAAGAAAACAAGTTGGTGCTTTAAGCAAGAGCCTGCTGTAACTCACTAGAACTCTATTATATGCTTGAATAAGTGAAGGAACAAAGCTTTTCTACCTCATTTGGACAGTTATGCATGATTACACAGATCAGAACAAGTAACAGCAGTAGCCTCTGCGTGAAGTATTATCTCCCTATTAATGTATGTGCTGAACATGTGGAAGGCATGAGATTCAGCCCAGAGGTCTACTGGGATGGGCAATGAATACTTTAAAAATGCACTTGGTATGCAGTCAGAATATGGTCAGCCAAGGACTTCAACTGCAAAGCTCATGTATTTAGCTGTACGTTGAACATTCAGAGTCTTTGTGTAGACAGGGAAACACCTCTACCTTCCTCTACCTTCTTGGAATGTTCAAACACCTTTGGATTTGAAGATTGGTTCTAGCAATGAAATAAGCCTTCTGCACACTATAAAATAAGACTTTGGGAAGGTCTTGTGTGTAGTTATAGACATAAAGAATTGAAATGATTTTTGCCTGGTATATGAAGTTCTATATAATATGGCACTACATCCCTTTTCCATCCTTATTTCCACTTCACTCTTTCCTGGGCCCTCACTCCAGCTAAAGTGAGAGCTTTTGAACCCTCTTAACTCAGCTTTTATTCATTTCATTACTTTCTCCTAGAATGTGCTAACCATGCTTCTATTTATAGAAATCCCATATCTTTGGAGGACAAGCCTGAATGTCATCTCTTTCCTGAGGTATTTTGGGCGGTTTCTCTAGGAACTTCTGAGGTCCAAATTCATGTTACTATTTTATTTTGACTGTGTCCTTTTTCCGCTTTTAGGGCACATGTCTTTGCTAAGCATTATTGTAGCTTCTTTATCTCTGTACTTCACATAATGTCAACCACAGTAGAGAGCTCGAAGTGGCACTGCTCCAACCATTGCAACAAGAAAAAGTCAGGTAAAGTGCAAGTTCAGGACTTTTCTTGAAACCACCATTGAGCTGCAGTCTCAGAGAAACCAACTAGCAGGAAGTCTGGGAAAGACAGGTGCCTGCAGGTGAACGTGGAATGGGAGCATTTACTTACCTGGGGCATACGAGGCCAGACATCAACAAGAAAAGTTCAGCAAGAATAGTTGATGGATGGTTAAATGTGGAGTGTGGGCTGGCAGGAAAGTGTTCCACCCTAGGGATGGTGGATATGGAGTGGGTTTACACTGTCTTGCAGGCTTTATTACCTCAAATTCCAATATTTGCTCACAGGGAAGATTGGGAAAAAATCCTGAGAAAGGTTCTCTCATGGTGAAAGAGCAGCTGCTATGGTTGGTACACAAAATTCTACCCAGACTCTGCTCTCCATCCCCTCATGAAAAAAAAAATCTTTAATCTGAGGGTGAAGAGCAACACAAATTGTCACTCTCAGAGCACCAGGGAATAGGAAGATGAAAAAGAATACCTATCCCTATGGGAGGGGCAGGAAAATATGCAGGATGAACTACAGTAGTAGGAAGATCAGGAGCAGTAAGAAGTCCACATCCCTGATACCAGGAGCACGGTGCCTGCCTGTTCTAGTTTTCCTGGCTGCTCAAGCAAATACCATAAAATGGGTTGCATTTAAACAATGGGAATTTATGAGCTCACAGTTTTGAGACTGGGAAAAAGTCCAAATCAAGTCATCATCAAGGTGATGCTTTCTTCCTGAAGACTGGTGTTCTGAGGCTGGCTGCTGGTGCTCTTTGGTCCTTAGCTTGGCAGCGCCTCCAGGTCTCTCACTTCTCTTCTGGGTTCATTTGATGTTCCTCTGTGGCTTTCTATTCCTGTCTGAGTTTCATTCTGCTTATAAAGGACTCCAGTATTAAGACTCATTCTTATTGGGCTGGGTCACATCTTAACTGAAGTAACCTCATCCAAAGGTCCTATGGGGGAGTGGATGTGGCTCAAGTGGTTGAGCTCCCGCCTCCCACATGGGAGGTCCCGGGTTTGGTTCCCGGTGCTTCCTGAAAAAACAAAAACAACAAGCAAAACAAATGAAAAAATAACTCAGGGAAGTCAATGTGGCTCAGTGGTTGAGCTCTGGCTTCCCTACATACAAAGGTCCTGGGTTCAATCCCTGGCCCTGGGTACATCAAAAAATAAAAAATAAAAAAAATAAAAAAATAAAAATTCCTATGTACAATTGGATTCACACCTACAGGAGTGAATTAAGAACAAATTTTTCTGTGGTACATAAAGCTCCAAACCACCACACTGCCCAAGACTGAAGATTAATAAGACTATTGGGGAAGGCTTCCCCTGCTACCCTCTACCCTCATCAGACTAAGCAGCATTAAAGAGCAAGGAATAATGTAAGAATGCCTGCAGAGTTGGAAGAGACAAAAGACAGACTCTCACTGAGGCACAGCATAAATGGAAGGCCTAAAAAGGGATTCAAGGAGACATTGATTAAAATGTTCTGGAAAACCTGTCCCTGCCCTAAACACAAGACATCTCTAGAGCAACTTGAACCTTATGGTAGATGGAGGGTATCCATAGCAACAACAAATCTCAAGCTTAGCCTATCTCCTGACTAGGAGTTAATATAAAACTCTACACTAAAGGCCTAGCAGAAGAAAAGTCATGCCAATTTCCCAGCATACAAACTATTTAACTCAATCTTTACTCTTCTACACAATCTACTCAACTTTCAACAAAAAATTATAAGGCACATGAAAAGACAAGAAAAAATAATGTACTCCAAATAGACAAAGCAGTCCACAGAACTGGAGTCAGATTTGGCAAACACACAAATAAAACCTACCTATATGTTATCTACTTACTGTATATATCTGCTTCACAAGAATAAAGGAATGAAAGGTAATTTGAAGTATCTATGATAAATAGGTTAAAATCACTAATAGAAAAGGTAGACAACATGCAAGTTCAAGTGTGGTATGTTAGCAGACAAATGCAAAATGTAAGAAAAAAATCAAATGGAAATACTAGAAAGAAAAACAGTTACAGCTATGAAGAATGTCTTTAAAGAGCTCATCAGTAGACACAACACAAACATGAAAGAATCCGTGAACTTGGAAACAAGCAAAAAGAAATCATCCAAAGTGAAATATAAAGAGAATAAAGAGTGAAAAAGAACAGATCATCTAAGAGCTGTTGGGATAAAATCAAACAGTCTAATGTGTGTAACTGGAATCACAGAAGAAGAAGAGAAAGAACTCAGAGCAGAAGAAATACAAAATAATGACTGAAAATTGTTCATAATTAATAATTGATAGATACCAAATTACAGATCCAAGAAGCTCAGATAACACCAAGCATCGTTTAAAAAAATCCATACCTAGGCAAATCATATTTGAACTGCTTAAAATGAAAGATGATAAAAACAACCTGAAAGCACCACAGATAAAAATAAAAACTATGAAAAAGGAGGAATAAATTATAAGAATTACAGCAAACTTCTTATCAGAAACTATGTAGTCCTGAAGAAGTAGAGTGAAAAATTTAAATGTTGAAAGAAATAGAAGTCAACACAGAATTCTATATCCAGTCCAAATATCTTTCAAACATGAAAGAGAAATACTTTCAGAGGAAACAAAAATGGAAAGAATTTATTACCAGCTGATCTACTCTACAAGAAACATTAATGGTAGTTCCTCAGGGAGAAGTAATATGATAGCAGAGAGAAACATGGATCTACACAAAGGAAAAATGTTCTAACTGGAATAAATGAAGATAAAATAAATAGTTTCTTTTTATTATTTGTAATTGCTTAAAAGATAACCGATTGTCTAAAGCTAAAATAGTTGTAGTATTTGGCATTTATAGCATATGTAAAAGTAAAATATATGGCAATAATAGTTCAAAGTAGGAGGAAATAGCGGAGAATATACTGTTGTTAGGTCATTACTATATGTGAAGCAGTATAATATTTTTTGAAGAAATACTTTTATTTAAGAAGTACATTGTAAAGATTAGGGGAGCTACTAATTTTTTTAAGTCAGTAATGGAGATAGAATGGAATAATACAAAAATGTACAAACATCCCAAGAAAAGGCATAAAGAGGGATAAAAAGATGGAACAGACAGAGAACAGCTAGACAAACATATTTTAGTTCAACTACTTCAGTACTCACATTAAATATGACTGGCCTAAACATCTCAATTACCAAAACAGAAATCATTAGATTGAATAAAAATGTAAGACCCAGCTATATGCTACCTACAAGAAATCTGCTTCACAAGAATAAAGACAACACTAGGGAGACTCCCGGGAAGATGGCAGACTAGTAAGACACGGGAATCTCTTCTCCAGAAAAATAGCTAGAGGACAGGCTGAAACAGCCCTGAAAAAGATCTTCTAGGGTTTAGGACAGCAGGTGAAGGCTGCACACCACCCAGAGGAGAGAGGGACAAAAGAGGGAAATCACAATGACAGAACTGTGAGTTGGAACCAGCAGTGGCTGCTGCTGCTGGCACCCTCCCCCACACTCTTTAGAATTCTCGGGTCTCTGGGCCTGCAGCTACAGACAAAGGGGGCTCCAGGCATCTACCACCCCAAGAAAGGGGAGAGAGGGACACAGCCTGAGGCTGACTCAGCTTCTGACCCACAAATTTGGGCTGCGGTGCCTCATGGGCCCTTTCAGACCAGGTGGGACCACAGGGTGGTTTACCCTGGGAGCCGGTGAAAGACTGGAGAAATCCGACCCTCCCAATCTCCCTCTTTTCTAGCCTGGACTAATTGTTTAGGACTCCACAGGGGAGGGGAGTGAGAGCCTGGGGCTGACTTGGCTTTTGATTAGGAGGTTTGGTCTGCTGTGTCCTGAGAGCCCTTCCAGGCTGGGTGGGGCTGCACCATTGTTTGCCTTGGAGCCTGCAAGGGGCTAAAGATATACGAACCTCCCAATCTCCTCCTCTACTAGCAGGGACTGATTGTTGAGGACTCAGAGGGGAGTGGGAATATTTCCTAGCTGGGAAAAGGGAGGGGGCTGCCAGAGAAGACTGGAGAACTGTCTCAGAAAGTTTGAATTACAAGGCTCTTAGCCTCCAGATGGGAAACTCTATCACATTGATCTGGTCTGTGCTGCAACAAATACACTCCCACCAGGCATTGCATTGAGAGCTGCCAAGGCATGCCATCTCCTGGCAGACCAAGGAAGTGCACATAAGAAAATTAAAAATAAGTAGGAGAGGCTTTTCCTGGCCTCTATAGCCTCCCTGCCCAAGGCCCTAGGAAGCAACTCTACAACCAATTACTGGGTCCAGTGCTCAGTTTTGAGCAACCAGCAAGACAATCCTAACAATCCAGGTTGAGCCAAAAATCAATTAGCTGTAGTAACTCACAGACTCCTGCAACTATATACCTATAAAAGAGAAAGAGATTGATCCTCTGAGTAAACTACATCCTAACCAGATGCCTAAACACCAGCAAAAAATTATGAGCCATACTAAGAAAATAGAAGACATGGCCCAAGAAAAGGAATACATCAAAGTCCCAGAAGAGATGCAGAATTTGAGAGAACTAATCAGCGAGATGAGCACAAATTTCCAAAATCAAATTAATGAGTTGAAAGACAATATAGTTAAAGAGATAAATGACATCAAGAAGACATTGAGCGAATGCAAAGAAGAATTTGAAATCCTGAACAGAAA
>JAQZBX010011782.1:0-42169 GCA_029593785.1 Cabassous unicinctus | reverse complement strand
AGTCTTTTTTTTTTTTTAAAGATTTATTTATTTATTTATTTATCCCCCCCTTGCTGCTTGTGTTTTACTGTGTCCATTCGCTGTGTGTTTCTTCCGTGTCTGCTTATCTCCCCCTTGCTGTGAGGTTCTGCTGCATCATCCCACCTCGCCGCGCGGGCCGGCCTGCTCTCACAAGGAGGCCCCGGGAAGCGAACCCGGGCCTCCCATATGGTAAACGGGAGCTCTATCCATTGAGCCACACCCGCTTCCCTATTTGTAGTCTTTCTCTGTCTCATAGATTTTGGTGTGTTATCCTATTCATTGTTTTCTAGGTAGTTCAGAATTTGTTTTGATTTTATCTTTGGCCCAAGTGTGTTTCTTAATTTCCAAGTTGTTGAAAAGTTTTAGTAACGGTTTAATATATATAATTTTATTGGATAATAACTAGAGTACGGTCTGCAAAAGCGCTTTTGAATTTGATAAGGTATTCTTTGGGCCAAATACTTGACAGCTTTTTCTCAGTGTTTCATGGTACTAGGGGAGACAGGAGAAGAACACGAAGTTTTACATAAAGTTCTATAATATATACCTATTCCGTTGGTTTTGTTAATTGGATCACTCAAGGCTTGTCTGTCCTCATCTATTATCTACTACAAGGCTTATTCTGACTCATTAAATATGCCATTATAAAACTGAATTATTAAGCCAGTTCTCTGCAGTTGCCAATAGCTTTTGATTATGTATTTATAGCTGCTGTGCTATTTGGACATAAAGGTTTATGATTTCACCAATTATGCTTCTTTATACTGTTTTGTGCTTTCTTTCCAATATAAAAATTGTTCCTGGTGCTTTCTTTCCATTTGCTTGTTTTCCCTGTGTCTTTTTGCCTACTCTCTTTTTTGCCCCAACCTTTGAAAAATATTTTTTGAATATATTTCTTATAAGCATACATTATCTAGGTTTTTATTTTTAACCCAACAATCTCTTTCTTTACATAGGGGTATGTAGCCCTTTTACATTTTAATATAACAATGGTATGCTTGATTTTTTTGTCCTTTCTTTATTTCATATTTACAGTTTTAGTTTATTATTTTCTCCTTTTTTTCCTCTTTACTATTTTGCTTGCTTGGTGTTGAATTTCTGATCATTCCCCTTTTTTTCTCTTGTTAATTTTAAAGTTCCATTTCTCTTTCCAGTTCTATAAGTTGTTTCCTTCCCTTCATGCATACCTGTATTAAAATCTTCTGAAATAAAATGCCTAACAGCAGTAATCAAACAAGGTCAACTTGTTTGCTATCGTATAAAGACACAATGCCGACCTTTTCTTTCTTCCAGGTACTTTCTACTTACATTGCCTCCCCCTCTTCCCCTGCAAGACATGAGCTCAGATGACCTCTCGGCGTGGATTTGCCTTCCCCTGCTGCAGCGTCTCAGAAGCTGGGCCCCTCAGAGCCAAAGGTCAATGGGGACTTTGGTTGGGTCAGTCAAATGCCTTCCCAGAACTGTGAGACAGCAGCGGGGAAGTGGCTGCACCCCAGCCACTTCTGCAGCCAAGCTCCGTCTTGGAGCCATCGTTTTTCCGTGGCTGAGGTCCCCACGTGATGCCTGCAACTCCATGGCGTCGAAAGGCAAGGTGTGGCCCACCCATCTTGCAGGTGCAGACAGGAGAAGATGCAGCGCGGTTGTGGGGTGGATGGCAGGGCAGCAGCTTGGCAGGAGAGCAGTGACTTCGTGGTCCCTACCAGTCTCTGGACATAGCAGTGACAGCAGCAGCACAGATCCCCATAGCTCTGAGAGTATCTGCTGAAGGCTTAGCCTAGATGGTATTGCGTCAGCCACTGGAGGGCTCTGTAACAGACACCTTCCTGTGTGAAACAGACGGGGGGATTCTGTCCTCTGCAAGCTGAATACCCTCTCCGGGCCAAACTCCCAGACTCTGCTAACAGGGCAATATTTTAGTACATTTGGGTTCTGACTAAGTTTTCCTTACAATATGTCTCTTCTGTATCGAGAAACCTTATTTAGCTCTTATGTTTCACATTCCTGGGCACTCTCATTATCCATTTCCATTCCGCCAACGCCTGAGTGTCAAACCTAGTTTCCAGGAATAGCGTCATGTGTTGTAGAAAAAAAGACTGATACGACTTGATCCCTATCTTATTGTTCTAGAGGAGTCACCCCTGCAGATTTCCTAAATGTTTTCCAGTTTTATTCTCACACACTCCAGTGATGCTAAGTTCATTGTTCTCATTGAAAGTCCTTCCCTTAAGATCTTCCAGTGGAGTCATACAGAGAAATATCAATTCCATGCTCATGTGTTTCTATTCAAGGACTTTCACAAGGATTCCGTGTCTATCTATACTTCTCAAATATTTATATCCTCTCATTTCTAACTCCAAAATCTGGCCCCCACTCACCCCTCCAAGAAGTTCTACTGTATGGTCCTGCCCAGGCTGGCCACCCTGCACTACCTCCAGGTACTTCACTGTTCTACCTTTAATGCTACTTTCCAAATATTCTAAATACTCTATCTTTAAATTCCTGTTCATTGTAAAGGACTGGTTATAATGAAAATTCCTCAGAAATGAGGAATTTGTTCTTTTGGCTGTACTCCTTGCTTATAACAGTGACTGGCATGTTGTGTATACTCAAGAAGTAACATTCCTTTCACTCTAAACTCCGCCATCATATCTGTATGTGTGTATTCATATGTCAACACACACATACAAAAACATATGCAATAATTTTTGAGTACTTGGTGCAAATAGAATTCTCTCAGCTGCCACTTACTCATCTGTGAGATGGAAATACTGTCACTTGCCACATATTTGTGCTTCTGTAAAGATTGAATGGGACTGTGCCTGGTGATGCTAGGATCCTGATGCTAGAAGAGTATAGATATGCTGATGTCTGACACCCTAGCTCCTAATATCCTGACTCCTTTAGCTTTTCTTGGTCTAATTAATATAATGCCCCCTCTTTCAATTTACTCCAGAAATAAAAGCTACTTTAAGAAGCTGTACCCAAAGAATGAACCTTGAAGACATCGTGTTGAGTGAAGGAAACCAGGCACAAAAAGACAGATAGTGTCTGATTTCATTTATAGGAAATAACTAGAGTATGCTAATTGTTTAGAGACAGAAAGTAGAATACAGGTTACCAGGGATGGGGGAAAGCGGAAATGGGGAGTTAATGCATAATGGGTGTAGGGTTTATGTTTGGGGTGATGGGAAAGTTCTGGTAATGGATGGTGGTGATGGAAGCACAACACTGGGATGTGATTAATCCCACTGAATTGTATGCTTGGGAATGATGGGAAATTTGAGGTTGTATATATGTTATCACAATTAAAAATAAAGAGAGAGACTAATGAGATGATGAAAATTAAATGCAACACATGATCATGGGAGGGATCTAATAATGGAGGAGAAAAGGATTAAAAGGCCATTATTGGGACAATTGGAAAAAATGGAATATAGACTGCATGCTTGATAGCAATGTGAAATTTCTTAAATTGATAACTGAACTTTTTATGGTACATAAATGAATATCGTTGTTCTTAAGAAATAACGTGGACATATTAAGTGTTAAAGGCGCATGATGTATGCAATCTACTCTCAAATATTTAGAAAATAGAAAGACAAACAGACCAACAGACAGATATAAGTGACAGATGGATTGACTAATAGAATGATATAGCAAATGTGGCAAAATGTTAAGGTTAGTAAATCTGGGTATCTGGATAGGGGATATATTGGAATTCTCTGTATTGTTTTTGAATTATTTTTTGCAACTTTTCTGTAAGTTTGAAATTATTTCAAAATAAAAAGTTTAAAAATGAAGCTGTAGCCAACACCTGGAATGTCATCACACATCCAGATGGCGGTTCCCTCCCTGTCTACCTTCAACCAACTCTTGAAAACCACCCCCTCAACAGCCCTCTCTTGACTATGAGAGGGAGCCACTCCTCTCCACCGCACCCGCTCTAAAAATGCAACTCCCACAACACTTTGCTCACGATTCAGCTCACGACTCCTGAAAAAGGCAGGCTGTGCTTTTCCATAATGAAAAGAGGCAGCGCTCTGCTCTTGCTCAGCGCCTGCATGTCTCCCCTCTGCCAGTCTGTGCTTTGGCTGTCTGCATGTCCGCCTTCAAGAAGGCATCGTTTCTGTGCAAATCGGTCCATACAACGCCCATCTGAGTAAGACACATTTACAAATATTGGCATAATAAAGATCCACCCCACCCCAGGCAGTGACTCAGCACCCTGGGATCAGTGCAGTGCCCAATACTGACTCATTCCGCAGTTCTCCTGGAAAATCCTGACCTCTGAGAACCTGGGAGAAAGGTTAAACTATCCAAAGATCTATGGCTCACACCACACCAAGGGAAATTGACTGGACCTGGATATTCAGAGTAAACTGTGCTGCCACATTTTAGCATCCATTCTAGTTCAACCCTTTATCACCAGAATCAATACAATGCCTAATGCACGGTAGGTATTCACCAACTGGTTGTGAATCAATAAATATTATCATAAAAGGACATATGCTTCTATCTAGGTTGGTCCTCAGTACCTGCAGAAAATACCAAATTCTGTACCTATTCACAGTTTGATATTTAAACCCCATGATGGTAGTTAAGTCTCCATTTGGTTTTCTCTCTGCCTATTCTCTTCAGAAAATGTACAACATATACATAATAAGATAAAAATAGCTAGTTTGCCTCTTGACACTCTCAGCTCCTCAGCTTCCTTAGTTCCTTGTCGTATCCTGGCCTAAAGGTGTCTTGGTTCTCTTGGACAGGCGTGTTATTCAGCTCTCTTGGTTATTCTTAAGTCTTCCTGAAGAAGTATCTTATATTCTGACCTCTTAGTCTTCCTGAATTTTGGTCTGGCATAGTTCTTTATGCTAATCATTCAGCTAACATATTATCAGGCTTGCTACTTAATTACTGCAAGCTAATTAATTACTACAGTGCATAAATAATTACATCATATTCATCACCTGGTTCGTTGCAGCCATAGTCTTTACATTTCTGTATCCTAACTGAACCCAACTTCTAAGACTATTTTGAGCTATCATTTTTTTTCTCTCTCCTGGGTATAGCCTTGTAATCAGTCCAAGAGCAATCACTGCACCAGGCAATCAGAACGTGCAGTGAACACTCTCAATTAGCTGCATTGAAATGCACTCAGCAAATACAAAGGGCTAGGGCAATAGCAAGTCATTTTGGTGCAATTCTGTGGGCCCCCATGCCAGTAGGAAGCTGGTGTGATTCTGTTGTTTTATTTAAAAGAACTCTGAGCAAGTAAGTAGAAAACATTCTCAATACCCAAATGTATCATTAAAAGGACCAGAAAAATAAGTCAAGCATTTTATACAGATGTTAAACAGTACAACTTCATGTTTTCAATTGTAATTTGAATTCTCCAAGAATGGTATAATTAACACTTCCCTTTATGTTCTTGGATCAAGAAACAGCTGAATAGCTGTACACATAATGTAAATATATATTATAGAATTATGTACCACAGTTAATTTGCAAATTCCTATGTGCCAATAATTTCAGGACTTTCAAAGCTAAAGTAAAATTTTACTGAACTTTAAAAAGTTATAAACCATGCTAGGCGTCAACTATGCCCAATTACCCATAGCAGGTGGTAGGTGGGAGAAGACCTGCATTCAAATAAATCTGCCCTTGAAAATGTAACAATACAGGCCTCCTTTTCTTTTTCTCCTTTCCCTCTCTTCCACCTTCACTCCACAAAGGAGTCATTGAGCTGGTTTACAATATCAAATGTGATGAACTAATATACATAGCAATAAACTAGGGCTTGTGCAGCAGTTATTTTAAAAGGCAGAGGGAAACTGAGGCATTTGGTGATTCCCAAAGACTCTGAGTGTAACAGTTATCCACGTGACAGAACATGAACTGACAAACAGCACGAAGCAGAGTGACAGGTTCCTGGTGAGGAGCCCGGGGTGTCAGGGCGGCAGTAGAGTTCAGGCACGCTCAGGCTCCAGGGAGAAGGCGGCTCTTCTCATTAAAATGGCTTTCGAACATCCTCCCTGGACCCGACTGTGCAGAGGATGCTGCTCCCACAGCCCTCTTAAAAACCATTTCTGAAGTTTTCTTAGAATGCTCAAACAATGAATGGTATAATGCATGACAGCAGACAAGAAAGACTAATTTTAAGTAAGATTCACCTTCAGAGCTTTTCCATCCATAAAAAAAGATCACTGGTATTTATAGTGAGTAAATTGAAATACTAGAACAAAGACGCAAGTTAGTACTATAGAGTGCAATGAAAGAAATGAAAGTTCATTCTGCTGTAGTGAAGGTATCCTGTGGAAAAAGAAAGTGTGCCTTAAACACATGCCAGGCATAATAAAATGATCAGCACTGCAAAACTAAAATAGTGGTACAACGCATGCACGTTATCTTAAAACCAGAAGAGAGAGGGAAAGGGATTATCCACTTGCGAAATGCTTTGAGGAATTTCAAAACTAAACATTCAACCATTAGCACTAAGGAAAACTAGTATTTGAATAGTGACTGCTAGTTTACAAAGCGCTGTGGGGCACACAGGAATTATCCTAAGTCCCATCCATCCGCTGTGGAGGAAGCCCAGTCTCTGAGCAGTTGCCTGCAGCCAGGCGGCTGAGTGGGGACCTGAGCCCTCTGGGCCTCACTCTACTGCCTTAAAGAAGTTACTGGGGTTCTGCCCGGGAAACCCGTTGTGCTCTATGGAACACAGTGGTAAGTGAGAAACAAAACAGAACTAAGACCATGCTTGTCCTCCTGAAGCTCACTGTCCCCTAAAGAGCTAAAATTAGTCAAGAAGTGCCCTTAGAAGCTGTGCCTGGAATTCACTTCAATAAACCTGCTAAGACTGAGTAGTCTCGGGAATACAGATGAATTCAGGGTTACAGGAAAGGCCTTTATAATTGGGTGGAAAGTACCGTTACATATTTTAAGAGGCAAAGAAATACAAAATCTAATCAAGAGAGGTGGGAGCTGCAGGTTTCCCTTTTGGAGTCAGTTCAAAATATTCACTAGGTCACCAGGGGAAACCCAGGCAACGTCCAAATCCAAATCCCGGGTCCCTGTGCAACCTCAAGTGTACTCAGAAGGTAGCTCCTCTCTGCTGGGAAGTAATTCCAGTTAATTGGGAAAGCAACTAGCACTGGAGAAAGCAAGCATTTTTCAATCCCAGAAAGATGTAGAATTAAGTATGTTATCTACGACGACCATTCCACGCCACCTCCTGAATTTCACATTCTCCTTTATCAATTTATTTTTTTCTAGTATTTACCAACTCCTAGCCCACTGCAGGTTTTATCTACTTATATTTCTTTCTATTTGCCTCCACCCTAGAACGTTAGCTTCATGAGCGCAGGCATTTTGGTTTTGTTTGCTACTGTTTTCCTAGAGCCTAGAGCAGTGCCTGGCACATAGCTATATTAGGTATTTATTGAATGAAGAAAAACACACCAAAAACCATAGAATTAGTGTGTGAGAAGGAATCTGAATATTTGGTATTTTATGTTACATTTTTGAGAGAACTGGGTCTATTGAGAGACCATCAGGTTTATAACTACAATTTAAAATGTTTAATTATACAATTTCGTTTAAACTTGTGGCTTTTGAGTGGAAATTTTACTGTTTATAAACAATATTGGAACATTTAAGAGAATTTCAGTTTCACAATTTTTATATATTTGTTTTAGATTTATTTATTAGGTTTAAGTACTTAGGAAGGCTAGTCAGTCAGAAAATTGAAGTACTTAAAAATAAATTTGAGTAAATTAACTCAATTTTTAAATCAGGCTAATATCATGCTAGTTGAATGCCATACAATTCAAAGTTTCCTTAAAAGAGATTACTAACATGCTAGCTTTATAAACTGAGTAAGATCAAGTTTATAAAGAAGAGAGAGGGAAAGGGATTATCCACTGAAGTTTTCTGAATCTTTAATGGATAAAATGTTACCTTTTAAATAAAAAAAAATAAGACTACAAATATTCTTTTCAACAAGGCAGGCGTCTGAAGGACCTGGGTGCGGTAGAACTGCGACTGGTGGTTCTCCTGCTAGTGCCGCACTTCCCAGACCTCAGCAAGGCTAGGCACCAGGATCGCTCAGAGATCTGTCATCTCCGAAATGGGGAAAGGACATCAGGCCACTGATTAAGCCATTTCCAACTCTGGGATGCTTTTCCCTAAAGCCGTAAAACAGCCTCAAAATGCTGTGTGAGTTGAGAAGAGAGAAGGATTACTCCCAGTGGGAAAACTGGGAATTCACTGGCAGTAGCACGGGTGGGATCTGGCAATTTGGATGGGGGGAGCAGGGTGAGAGGAGCGGGTAACAGCGCTGCAGGCCAAGCAAACGCTCTAACACGGGAAGGTAGAAAGCCTGCTTGAAGCATGAGGCCACAAAAATGGCCGTGGGTGAGCCGCCATCAAGCCTGGTCAAGGAAGCCCTTCACCAAGGCACATATGCCATAGCTCAAAAAGAGCGAAAGGAGCAGTGGCAGCCTTTACCTTATCTTCTAGGATGTCGGAGATAGTTTCATAGCACAATGATAGTATTTACACAGGCCCTGAGTAAACAGCTCATTAACTGAATTATTATATCTATTTGTATTAAGATTAGATTTTTGCAAGAAGGCTATTCTTCTAAATTACACAATCTTTATTGGCAACTTACAAAAAGTGACCTAATATGACTTTATTAGTATAAGATTAATGATGACTCAAATATTTGTCTTACCAAATTCATCTTATGTGCTCTGAAACTGAAAGAATACCCACATAACCTGATATTTCTCTAGGCGATTTCCTCTGCCCTGAATTCTCAACAAAGCTAAAAATACTCTCTTTCGGAAGGTCAGTGAAATTTCAAGATGAATGGATTTATACTCATCAATATTTCAAACTCTCGGCAAGCTATCAGCAAGGACTTGGGGAGGTGGCACATTCTGGGAAGAAAATCAGCATTTTTAAAAGTTTAGTTCAATAATGGCTTGTAGCATAGCATACAGAATATTTTTCAGCAACACAAGAATACAGACATGTTTTCTCAAAAATCCCTATAAATGAGCTAAGCACAGGCCACGTGTGCATTATTGGAGAAAATGCCACCAAATTATTGTAGTTTTATTCCTATAAATGAGACTTTTATGTGTCTGGTTAAGATAATTGAAACGTGTTGCCAACACTAAGTTTTCCATTTCACTCCAAATCAACTGCCCAAGCAAAGCATGCCCCATGGGAGCAGGCTGCAGTTCTCTCTCCACCCTTCCCTTCAGGTTGGAGCCTCCACATCGGGACAGCCTGGAAAGCAGGGGCTCCCGAAGGACACTGTTCATTTGCACACCATGCACGGACAGTCTTTAGGTATTGGCTTGGTATTTGTTTAATGGGGGTGGGGAGAAAGTGTGCACCGATTTCCTTGTTTGTAAAATATACATCTGCTGTTCAGGGACCTCTTTTCCTTTACGAGCTCCCACAACAGAAATCAAATCCTGTGAAAATCTGAATAAGCAATGCAAAAATATACTAAAGATATTATAGGAGAGAATAAAAGGCAGTTTAGAGCATTTACTGGACACGTCAGCATTAGAAGCTCTTATCCTAAGTTGCTCTCCTTAATCTCCAGGCATCTCATCCTCTCTCTTCCCTATTTCTTTAGCTTCTTGCAAGACTCACCCTTTGTGGGTTCTTTCCTTCCCACTTCTCATATTCCCCCTTATCCTCTCCACTCTCCCCTCACTCTCCCTTTCTTAAGAAAAGGCACTTAGTTCAACCACACCTTCTACCCTGAAGTTTAATATTGTCCTCAGGATTTTAAAAGCCATTAGGCTGAGGTTAAGGCTTTGTTTGCCTTCAGTAAAGAAAAAATATCCCAGTTACCAGGATCTATTTTCCCTTAGAAAGCAGTGGAGACTATAAGATTTTTTTTCCTGACAAATCTTTAAATTCAAAATAAGGAATTTCTTCTGTACAGAATAGGAGCAACATCAACTAATTAAATTTCACCACTAATATAAGGAGTCAACATGTAGACACCTGAGTCAACTGGTACTATATCCCCAATCCCACTGATAGTTTACGTCCTTTATCGATTAGGTTCCCAGTGGAAGCTGTCCTTAATCCAATTCTGCTTAGAAAAGTCTACTCAGCCCCCAGTTGGGGTGTCTCACTGCAACAAACACAACTGATATATTTTGGAAGATAACTTAAGAAGAAATGGTTTTCAGTTTAGAATCTTCATAGGACATGACAAACCCTGTGCTAATACCACCTGTGTAATGTGATAAACTCCCCACACTTGTACATGAACAGTGCCTACCATAGCCTCAGTGACGACATTCTCCATGCGCATCTATTCTGGAGTGTTGGGGGGGGGCTGTCTGAGGAGAGACAATGCCTCAAGTCGCTGTCAGAGAATCATGCTTCCATTATTTCTGTTTCTTAAGATGTGCTAAGTGTTCACACTACGCTACATGTACAGTCAGTGGGGATTGCAGAGGAAACCAAGAGATGGTTCTTGCTCTCAAGGATTCATTCTTCAAGGCAAATGATGTGAAGATGGTAGTTTGAATTTATCTCATACAGGATACAATTCTATTTATTCAGCTTGTACCTACTGAGGGTGGCACATGTTCAACCTCATTTCTCTTTTTTAAAAGGGTTTGGATTTCTTTAACGGAAAATTAAATTAAAAATTATTGAGTCCGGTCTTAAAAAATGAGAATTGCACAAAATGCTTAGAACACTGCCTGGACCATACGAAACTTTATGCAGTGTAAGATTTTGTTAAATAAATAAAATAAACCAAGAAAATACACCATTCTAACTCCTGGCTTCTGAAGCTGGTGGAATGAAGCAATATTATTGATTGTGAGTCCCAGATCTTGAATTTTGTGTATGCCCTCTGGGTCTCACTTTATTATCCTGTATAGCAAAGCTCAAAGCTCCCTTCTATGATTTTATGGTCCTATGGAGTATCAGATGCATACTCACATGCCAATAGTAGGCTTTGAATATATCACTGTTAACTGTGATGATATAACTGACATGGTCTATTTTTAATTCCTAATTTGTATATCATTTTTTTCATGAGAATACATGGTACATACAAAAGCCACACATCAACTGCTTAGCAATCGATTACTATTTAGCAGTTTGAGAGCACAGATCCCAAAGGTGCTCAAACATCTTCTTGAGAAGAAAAGCCATCATTTGAACCTCATTTCATATTTTTACATGCCCTTCCAAAGAATTCAGTATCATCTGAAGTCAATTTCTAGCACATCTTATAATTTAACTTGGTCTCAGTAGTAGACATAAATCTTGAGTATTATTTCATGAAAAAATGCTTGGTTTAGGTATAGCATAATCCAATATTTCATACAAATAATAAAATTCAACCACAATAGAAAATGTAATAAAGTGTGTGTATGCTGGAGTTAGAATGTTCCCAACATGTGTCATCCATAATATATAATCTTCAATCAACCACGTCACTGCTTACATAACTCAGGCAAGAAAGATGACTGAGCAGGTAAGAATCCATTCTAGTAATGGTGACTGATTAGTTGCTATGGACAGTGTTTTGTTGTTGTTTTACTTCATGATAAGTCATTTGTTTATAGAATGTGAATTATATTGTTAAATTAACTTCGTGATGCATTGAACATAATGGGAATTTAATTATATGGGACAAAGAAAATAAAAGCATTTTTATTTTCATAACCACCGAAAATAAACAAGATATTCAATTTACTTAATTGGACTGTACTTCTCATCTCAGTGTACAAATGCTATGAATTAAGAAAATAGGCTCCACAATAGAAGTCAAACATATATTAGGTTGAACCAAAGGAAATTGTGTAAAAAGTAGTCAAATAATGGTAATTTCATAAGGTTTGACCTAACTAAGGTACTTAATATGATGTAAGAGAATAATAAGTGGCAGTACTATTTATCTTCAGATAGGGGAAACAAATTTACAAGAAAAAAACCTCCTTTCAAGTTTAATATGGAGAGCTGGAAAAGGAATTTGAGATCCAAAAATCTGTGCCAATTAAGGAGTCAGCAAACACGTTGTCAATGGAGTGAACCTCCTGTGACATTTAATATGTTTAGGAACAACATTTAACAAAAATGGAAGAGTACTGAAAATTTTTACTGTCATTCCAGCACTTCTTTGATTTTAGGAATTTTTTTTCAGACCTATAATAAAGTGGTTTTTTTTTTTTTTTTCTTTTAATGAAATGGCCATCCCCTGCCAGGATTACATATGACATTTTCCACTCAGTACTATTCATTTATTAATTCATTCATTTCTCTCCCAAAAATTATTTATAGAGTGCCTCCCATGCTCCAGTCATTCTTGACATTGGGCATACGGTAATGAAGTCTCTGCCCTCAAGGAGCTCACGTTAGGTGGGAGAAAAAGAAAACAAACAAATAACTATGCATAATACAAAATGCCATGCCACTCTGAAGAAAAATAAGGTAAAGTAAGGGAGATAGAGATGATAGAGTTGCTCTTATATATATATATATGAAAATTAAAATTTTGTATGTATGCACACTAAAAATTTTCATTTGTGCCTTATTTTATTTTTTAAGATTTATTTATTTATTTATTTCTGCCACACACACACACACACACACACACCGTCCCCGCCTTTGTTGTTTTGCACTCGCCGTCGGCTCTCTGTGTGTTCTTCTGTGTCTGCTTGTCTTCTCTTTAGGCAGCACTGGGAACGGATTCTGGGGTCTTCCGGAGTGGGAGAGAGGTGTTCAATCTCTTGCACCACCTCAGCTCCCTGGTCTCCTGCGTCTCTTATTGTCTCTCCTCTGTGTCTCTTTTTGTTACGTCATCTTGCTGCGCCAGCTCTCTGTGTGGGCCAGCACTCCTGCATGGGCCAGCACTCTGCGGGGGCCAGCACTCCTCACAGGCCAGCTCGCCTTTCACCAGGAGGCCCCAGAAGCGAACCCTGGACCTCCTATATGGTAGACGGTAGCCCATCGCTTGAGCCACATCCATTTCCCCTTATTTTATTTTTGAAACATCTAAACTAACAAGAGAAGAAATCTGCATTTGTCATTTGAAGCTTTTCAGAATCCTAAGAAATCCTTAGCATGCTGCAACAGACACCAGGATTTTCAAAGTCCTGCCATCTAGAACATTCACCTTTCTCTGTGAGTTTCACCCTCCTTCAGCAAGGCTGCACAGTTATAGTTCACACACAAGATCAGAACTAAGATCTACTAACTGAGAAGATAAGTGCTACCAGCATTTCTCCCTCCATGCTTTCTTAAATTATTTTGAGAAGCAATGGAAATAGAGCAAAAAATGTAACTTGTTCATCCTCAAAATACATCCAAACAAGGAACATTACTTTGTATGTCTAATTTTCACTACTGCTGTGCATGTCTTTTGGCTTTCATCCAAAGTAAATGAAGAAGGACCAAACACAGCAACCACTGAAAATATTTATCCTTCTGTTAAAAAATTTCAGTGTTTCAGTAAGTAAAGTTTAAGCTTCAGAAGAGAACTCTGCATGTGGGCCAACTGTTCAAATTCCATCAACTTAGATACTTACTTCTACCTTCAACCTACTCATCTTTCCCTAGCTCCAGAAAGCTAATTTTAATTTTGTGGTAGGTGGTTGTACAAAATCCAAAGACTTTTCTGATAAAAGAATGCATTAAAAATAGTAGCTCAACACCTAATTGCTGCAACCAAAATGGGATGGTAAGCTCACAATGGAAGGCCTCTGGCTCCATCCCTGTCTTCTCTAGCACCAAGTGCACAGTCCGCAGGGGACAGCCCAGTGCATGCTTCATGAGGAGTTAATAAACGGATCTTACCTTTCTTTTCAATTGCCATAATATACCCAGGCACTGCCACAAGCACCTCACTTGCATCAACTCATTCAATGGTAACAAAATTGACTGGGCGGCCACCGTCTTCGCCATTTTGTAGATGAGCAAACTGAGACGTGGGTAAGTTAAAGGTCACGTAGCTAACAAGTGCTTGAACAGGGCCACAGATCCAAATCTTTGCCACAACACCCATGCTCTTCATCTCTCTGCTGGACTCCCTTTGAATGACAGAACCTTTATTTTGCTTTCTTCCTTTTTCTTCATTGTGCCTTCCCTCCATAGGACCCCATTCACTTCCTTACACTGGAGAAACAGCTTTTGTGGGTATGTAGTCATTCTCTAAGTGAGAGGTATCAGCATCCAGAATAAAATTTCAGGATTTACATTAGAAAACTGAAAATATTTAATGTGTTTGCAGACTTTCCACACAGGAAATGGAATTTTCAATTCATGCAAACCAAAAGAGTTGAAGGGACAGTTTTATGCACATGTACATATACTTAAAAAGCAACTTGTTTTAGAATGAATTTAAGTGCATCTCTCAACAATGAGCTAGGCAGGACCTCGAAGGGCATCTGGTCCCCTCCCAGGGGAGAGGTGAGCAAACCGAGAACCTGAGAGGCAGGTGACTGATCTGTAACCACAGGGGGGAGGGGCAAAGCCAGGACCAGAACCCAGACCTCCTGACCCCAGTCCAGTGCACTCTCTCTGCCTCAGGTTTTCTCCCAAAAGGGTTTGATCAAGAGAAGAATGACAGAGAATGACAGAAAATAACCAACTACTGAGAGAAAAGTTTTGATTTATGTTGGGAAGGGCAACCAGCTCCCTCTACAGACCATTCCTTAGACCAGGTGGCTAACTCAAAGTGGAAAATTCTTTGGCTCAGATAACTGAGCCTGGCACAAAACCTTATAACAGGGAAGAGAGAGGGAGAGGAGAGTGAGAGAGAGAAAGAGAGAGGAGAATGAGGCACTGATCAACGGGAAGGTGGAATCTTCCTTCCTCCTGGTTTCTGTCTGTGAACATGTGCTCACACCTACACACAAATACACAGCAGCCAGGGCTGCTGTGGAAGAAGAGAACTGCTGATAGAAATTAAGAGTTTCTTCTATCAATGACATTGATAGATGAATTCTAATCTTCTTCTAAGGACAGAAAACCCATGTTCAATTTATTCTTTTTTTTATGGGAGTGGGGTCAGGATGTGGAATCGATTTTTTCATTTCCTTAAATACTTTGTTTAAATGATATCCTTCAGGTTTATTTTTACCCTTCGTGCAACTATATGATATTGAGCTAAGAGAACAAAGAGCCTGTTGATTTCAGTAGAGCATTTATAGGGAACGAGTCACCTTTCAAAAAAAATCCTAGCTTAGTTCATTCATTCAGTAAATGCTGATGGAACCCCTACTAGGTGTCAGGCACCAGTTCAAGGTGCTGGAGAGTAAGCAGTGACCAAAACAGTAAAATATCTCTGGTCTCATGGAACTTATATTTGGGATGAGTGGGAAGAGATAATGAGCAAAACGCACTAAGTAAATAGTGGGAAAATTGGGATAATAGCTAAAAAGGAAAACAAAGCAGTTAAGTGTTTCTGGGTGTGAGGCGAGGGGGCGAGGGTGCAACTCTGTGTAGACAGTCCAGGACATGCCCCTCACTAGCATTTACAGGGCCCAAGGCAGGAGCGCAAATGAAGGCCAGTGGCCTCTCAGCCCAGCCTCTCTCCCCATACAGGCCCCTGTGCTGCATTAGCTTCCTACTGCTGCCTAACATATTACCACAAATGTAGTGGCTTAAACAACACACACTTATTATGGTAGTGCCTGTGGGTCAAGAGTCTGGGCACAGTCTCGGCTTGGCTGGGTCCTCCTCATGGGTTCTCACAGGGCTGTGATCAAGGTTGCAGCCCAGCTGCATTCTCATCTGGAGGCTCAACAGGGGGAGCAGTGACTCAGAGCTCACTCAGGTTGTTGGCAGAATTCATTTCCTTGCAGCTATAGGACTGAGGGCCGTTAGATGTAGGACACCCTCTAGAAACACTGGCAGTTTCGAGAAAGTGTCTGCAGCTCCTTGCCACGTGTTGGTCTTCTCCAACATGGCCACTCACTTCATCAACCCCTAAGAAGTCTCCAGCTCCACCCTGCTAAGATGGGGTCTTATTAACCTAATGTAATCATGGGTCACATCCCCACAGAGGTTACATCCCATCACCTTTGTCATATTCTATTGGTTAGAAGCCAGTCACAGGCCTTTCCCATACTCTAGGGGAGGGGATGACACAAGGGTGTGAATTCTAGAAGTCAGAAATCATCAGGGCTTACCGCATTCTCAAAGTTGTGTGTGCATCAAAATTATCTAGAGGGTCTGATAAAGCACAGATGGCCCCATCCTCATCCAATTCAGTAGACTTAGGGTGGGGACTAAGAATTTGCATTGCTTACAAGTTCCCGGGTGAAGGTGATGCTAGTGGGCTAGTGGTTAAGGGACCACACTTCGAGAACCAGTTCCCTAGTCTACATATTTGAAACCCACCCACCCTCCCCTGCCATCCCCTAAAATGGCCACCTCTCAGTCATCACTCAGGATTAGGAATGTTCATGCTGCCAGTGTGGTCTGCCTGTGGAAGGACCCTGCAGACCTGGCCACATACTAAGGGCTGTCTGGGTAGAGAATTCTGGAATTCCAGGCACCTAGAGCATGGTCCAGAAGAGGAGGCACAAGTTTCATGTGGGCCCATGGACTACTCACTTGAACAAATGCTTAGCCAGAGGAGGGCTAAAGATGGGCCCTCTAAAGGCAAAGGTTCACACAGGTGTCAGGAAGTGTGAAGAATCTGAGATTTTACCTCACTTGCAAGAAAACAGTAGGTAACCTGTTTCATGGATGCTGGCAGAAGACCCAAGACTCCTGGGTCACAGACACGAGACAATGTATTAGTCATAGCAATAGCAGTAGCCAGTGACATCTTTGTGCCAGTTCCCTGAGTCCTGATTTCCACAGGGTGACGTGATGAGCACCAAGTATTGTGTTCTCATACAGTGGGGTGCATTGCAGGAGAGTAACCCTGAGATTAGGAAACCCTGATCTTAGATAGGGGCTGCTAGCAAATCTGCCTAGTATCTGCTCAAGAAGGAGAGCGTATCTTTATTATCCTGGGCAGTAAATAAATCTGCTCCTACAGGATTCAGTCTCTATCTTCCAAGGCTGCCTGCTAAACAAGCAACTTTGCAAAAATAGTTCAGAAAAAAACAACTTCCAATGTCTTTTCTCAGAAGACAAATTGTGCAGAAATTGAAAGACCTACGGAGAATTATGTCCCAACAAGAGGGGACCAATTTCCAGGTCTAATACCAGCCATGGAAATTTGGGTAAGAACCAGGGAATGTGAGGAAGCAAGCCAGGAAGACAGATATGTGGGGAAGAATGTTTGAGGCAGAGTGATCAGTAAGTGCAAAGGCTCCAAAGAGGAAGCAAAGGGAGTTGGAGGGGGGGGGGGAGGGAATTAGGAAATGAGGTCAGGGAGCAATGGAGGAAAGAGAGGAGCAGATCATGTAGCACCCTCATGGGCCACTGTCAGGACTTTGCCCCCTTATTCTGAGTGAAATGGAGTATTATCGGAAAGATTCAAAGGGAGGAGTGACATGCTACTACAGGTTTTGAGAGGATCACTCTGGTTATTATGCTGAAAAGAAACTGAAGGTAGGCCAAGGTCAAAGCAAGGAGACCAACTAGGAAACTCCTGCAGCAATCTAGGTGAAAGACGGTGGTAGCCTGGTTCAGGGCAAAATCAGCAGAGGTGATGGGAATTCATCTGACTTTGGATATATTTTGAAAGCAGAGCTGTTCTGACAGAGTGGAAATGGGGGCTGAAGGGGGAAACCCCTCAAGGAATAGGTTTGGGACCTCTGCATTTGGAATGGAGTCGCCATTAAGACGGGGATGACTCTGGAAGAACTAGGGATATTTTGGAGGAGGGAGATCAGGAGATCAATGTTAGACATGTGAACTTCAAGATGCTTCCTAGACATTCCCACAGACACATCAATTATGTGGTCTGAAGTTGAGGGGTGAGGTCTAGGCTGGAGAGATAAATTTGGGAGTTGTTCGTATAGGGATGGAATTTAAAACCATGCGTATCAAGGAGATAACTAAGAGAATGAGGGTAGAGAGAAAAGAGAAGCAGGCCAAGAAATGCATTTGGGCATGCCAACAGTTAGCAAAGGAGACTGAGGCAGTGCCTGTGAAGAAAGAGGAAAACAGAGAATGTTTGGTGTCTGGGAAACGAAGTGAACAAAGTGCTCCGAGGAGGAGATTATGAGCAAATGTGCCAAGATGCAGATAGGACAAGAACTGACCACTGGATTTGATATGTTAAAAACAATAGAGCTATTTTCCTCTTTCCCCAAATCAAAATGGAACCCAAATTTCAAGGCTATTACATGGGACCATTATACCTCCAGCATATATAACAGGGCCCATGACATTAAACCAAAACAGTGATTTTCCCTCAGCCTTGGGGAAGGGATAAGAACAGACAAAAATCGGAGATGGGCAGAGACCAGCTGTACACAGGGAGGCATAGGGCTTGGGTCTGAGAGGGGAGTGTGCTAAGCCCCTTGTGATTTGTCAAGAGTTGGAGAACTGGCCCCAGGTACTTTCTCTTCTGGAGTTCAGAGCTCCACAATTTGGTAGTTTTTTGGTTTTTTTGTTTTTACTTTTATGTGATACAAATTCCTGGGTGATGGCAAACAAGCATATTTAATGGTAAGTATACAAAACTCAGGATGAAGCTAAATATAAATTGATTTCTAATTAAGTATCATCACAGATCCTGTTAACTACCATTACCCTCCATTCAAAAAGTTCACAAAAAATCTTCTCTGTATATAATCATAAGGCTTGGGATAGCACAGAAGATGGGAGTTATAGATACCAGTGGTAAATTCTTGACCCAGATCTCTTACTGAAGGAAGTCAGCAACCCCATAATCGAAAGAATTTAAGCAAAATTCTTAACAGTATTGAACAGTATTGTGACTTCAATTCTTATCAAATGTATGCCTGCATTTCTTTTCAGATGCATGTCTTACCTCTGTTTATCATTACTGCCCCATGCGTTTGATTTTCAATATAAGACTCGCTTGTCAATGCATGCATTTGTTTACTTGCAAGTGCAAAAGTTTTCCTCCTGGTGGATGCCAAAACAATTTCTAGAAAGAAGGAGGCAGGGTCTTGGGCTCTTCTCCTGTTTTCCAGAGTAACTATAAAATGCAGGTGTTAAGCACCATGGCAAAGTAATCACCTGACTTCCACCTGGTGGTTATTCCTCCCATTTTTTCTGCATGCAGATTTTTCCTAATAGCACAAATCATATTTCAAAAAAATCTGAATGTGTGTTCTTAATTTTTCACATTCTCTAAGCTGTCACAGTGAAAATTTGGCATACCAATCCTTAGAACAGTTTTCTTCTTTTCAGGAGCAATGTTGCTGCAAGTGGACCATGGGGACCTGACCAGCGTCTTATCGACGATTGGAACTGTGCCTGGTACCCAGTAGGCCCACAATAAACATTAGATATTTCCCTAGGCACAAATGCCCTTCATGTATTGGAATAAACAGGAGAAAGCAGTGAGTGTCCATGAGACGTGCCAACCATTCGAAGAGTAATAACCAAGATGAAAACATCTTTCCTCCTTGCCTATCCTAACTCTTAAGGGAGGGAAAGCATCTTTCCATGATGTCTTCACATAAAAGGAACCCATACTGGAAGCCAAAATGTCGGGAAGTATTTATAGACAATTTTGTTTTCAGCTCTCAGTAGAGCTGCTCTCAGCTCATTCAGGTACAAATAGGAAAAATCAATGAAAAACTGAAAAATTTGCAACAGTCAGAGAAATTGAGACTTCAGAAAAGGTTCCTCCCACCACCTCCATCCCACCTTGTCTTTCTCTGTTGAATGAATTGGTTCCATTTCCAGGATCCTTGACAAGGTGCTACTGCTATTGATTGGAAAAAAGAAATTTCTAATCACAAGGAAAATGAATTTTGAAATTTTCAAGAGATTGAACAGGATTCTATATTTTAGATTTACACCAGGGAAAAGGTACTTTGTGTAAGACAGAAATAATCCTAGGCAAGTTTGGAGATGGAGGTGTAACATGCATTTTCAGAGTGTGGGACATTATCTGGCTACAGCACAAATAGCAAAGTGCCAGATTTTTGCCTTTTGAGAAAGAAACAACACATTGATGAATAAGGGGTATTCTTGAAGATTTGTGGTTTTATTCTGGGAATTTCACTTCCTCTGCATCAAAATGCAATATTTATAAAGAATTCACACTGTAAGAAAACTATTTTAAAATTCACCTTTCCTTGAGGATCCAAACCCTCCATTTAGCCAATTCAAATTCATTAAAATGTTCTGCTGTCTCTCCTGGTGCAATTACACTTTATTTCTTAAAATATTCCATGAAAATCAGAATGATGGGATTGAAACTACACAGTAGTCATCCTTTATGTGTTCTTAACTGCAACTTAACTCTAAATTTAAGAAATGGCTACAAAACACCATCTCTGATGGGTCCTATCAGAGGCATTCCAGAGCCATGTAATGTTTCGTGCATTCATGGTTCATACATATATGGAAAGCAAGCCAAACCAACCGTTCTTTTCACGTACCACCTCAGACCACAAAAATTTAACCCAGAGACTGTGATAGTATCTTAAGGGCTGTCTTACTTTCCTGGGGCTACCACAATAAAGTACCAAAAACTGGATGGCTTAACACAACCGAAATTTATTGTCTCCCAGTTCTGGAAGTTAGAAGTCCATTGGGGGACGGATGTGGCTCAAACGGTAGGGCGTCCGTCTCCCATATGGAGGGACCTGGGTTCGATCCCCAGGACCTCCCAGTAAAAAACTCTGTCCAGACTCTGTTGGGGGGAATCCTTTCTTGCCTCTTCCTGGCTTCTGGTGATTTGCCAGCAATCCTTGGGCTTCAACCTCTGCCTGTGTCTCTTGCCTTCTTGCAAGGATGCCAGTCACATTAGATTAAGGACCCATGCTACTCCAGTGTGAGCTCATTTCAACTTGCCTCATTCTATCTGTAAGGACCCTATTTCCAAATAAGGCCCATTCTTTATTTAGGGAGACACATCTCATCACAAGGACAGATCCTCTGATATTCACTTTTCATCAGTTTTGTTAGATACCTACTTTAAAGTAGGTATCACGCTTGATACGCTTAGGAGGTAGTCACATGAATAAAACATATTCATGTAAACAAGTAATGATAATACTCATGAAACTATGAAAATCTTTCTTTTGGGGAGCCCTTTAAGATTAGACCTTTGAGCCAGCATCTGAAGAATGCAGATCCTACTTTCTGGAAACAAGTATACAGATCCTTTGCCTTTTCTTTATTTTAAAATCCTGAGATTACTGGGTAAGGATGAATATTTGAACCATTCCACATTTTTTGAACTGGCTTTTCCCTGAAACTAGTGATAGAAATTCTATACTGGTTTTAAGAATTACATGTTATCTGACTTTAATAGAATTCTTCATCTTGAACACATAACTAAAACAGCAAGTTCACCATATTATGCTACTTATTCTTTCAGATCTCAAGGACTCTGGGTCATGTTCATTTTCCCAGACCTAGACCACAAATGGGATGGACAATGCAATAAAATGCTGCCCTTTTAAAATATGTATTAAGTACATATTTACTGTATGTGTAGCATGTATTTAAAATGGGGAGCGGATGTAGCTCAAGTGGTTGAGTGCCTCTCCCCATGCACAAGATCCCAGGTTTAATCCCCAGTACCTCCTTAAAAACCAACTCTCATTGGGGAGCAGATGTAGCTCAGTGGTTGAGTGCCTGCTTCCCATGTATGAGGTCCTGGGCTCAATCCCCAGTACCTCCTTAAAAAAAAAAAATCTCTTTGGCCATATAGAATATAAAGCAAAATCTACCATCTGTAACTTTACACACTGACAGCTTATGCATACCCATTTATGGAGATGGTCTAGAATAGTAGTCAAAATCCCAAAATATGGAGTCTGTCTTAGTTTCCTAGGGCTGCCATAGCAAAGTACCACAAACTTGGTGGCTAAAACAATAGAAATGTATTGTCTCACACTTCTGGAGGCCCGAAGTCCAAGGTCAAGGTGTCGGCAGGACCATGGTTCATCTAAAACCTGTAGGGGTGAATCCTTCCTTGCCTCTTCTGAGCCTTGGTGTTTCTTGGCTTGCAGGGGTAGCACGTCAATCTCTGCATCTGCCATCACAGGGCCTTCTCTCCTCTGTCTGTCTGTCTGTGTCTGCCTGTCTCTGTACAAATTTCCCTCTTGAAAGGACACCAGGGGTATTGGAGTAGGCACTCCCAATCCAGTTTAGCCTCACCTTAACTGTTCACACCTCCAAAGACCCTATTTCTAAATAAGGCAACACTTACAGGACCGAGGGTGAGGATGTGAACATGTCTTTTGGGGAACACAGTTCAACCCGTAACAGAGTCGAACTCTCTGATATCAAATCTTGGCTGTAACATTTCCAAGCTGTGTGAAGGAGAAAGTTGTATAACTACTCTGCAGTTCACTTTCCTCACTTGTTCAATGAAAATAACATTACCTTGCTCATGAGTTTGCTGTATGTTATTAAATAAGATTGTTTTTGAAGCAGTTGTATTGAGATATAGTCACATACCATACAAACCATCCAAAGTGTACAATCAGTGGCCTTCAGTATAATCACAGAGCAGTATATTCCCCACCACAATCAATTTGAGAACATGTTCATTGTGCCAAAAAGAAAGACTCCATATATCCATTAGCAGTCACCTCTCAATCCCTCTGTTCTTCCCCAGCCCTACATAACCACTAATCTAATTCTGTCTCTATAGATTTATTTATATTTACATTTTATACAAATGGCATATACCATATGTATTACCTTGTGTCTGGTTTGTTTCA
The DNA here is from genome assembly GCA_029593785.1 of Cabassous unicinctus. Lineage (NCBI taxonomy): Eukaryota > Metazoa > Chordata > Mammalia > Cingulata > Chlamyphoridae > Cabassous > Cabassous unicinctus. The sequence goes on along the minus strand of JAQZBX010011782.1, from coordinate 19,310 downwards.
CTTAGCATAACGTTTTTTTTTTAAGCTGTTGTAATTTTTAATTAGAGAAGCTGTAAGTTTACATAAAAGTCATGTAAAAAAATACAACATTCCCATATGATGTTTTGTTTTTAAGCACATAGCATTGTATTCAGATTTTTTTAAAAAGCCCCTAAAATGTTATTATCTCTCTCGATGTAGATTAGGTCTAATTAGCACTCTAAGTGCTCCAAAAATCCCATTGGGATGGGAATATGTCAACTCAACAGTTTCACGTGCCAGTTCACATAGGGCCAAGTCTCAGCTCTTCTTTGCTGCTCTCCCTGAAAGGATGACCCGTGTCAACCGCACCTTTGTTCCCCCTTTGGCACTTACTGCCCAGCACATACTGAGAGACGGTGCAGTAGAACAGCTAAGCTCATACTATGGACTTGGATGGACCTAAAGTTGAATGCTGTCTTTCTCACTTAATTTCTCTGAGCCTCTGTTTCCCTGTCTGTAAAATGAGGAACATATTATAAGGATTCAATAAGATAATGCAGGCAAAGTTCTTGGCATGTGCTCATAAAAGCAAAAGCAAACATATACATGGAAATTACCATTTGCCGGGCTCTGTTTTAAGCACTTAGCATCGATGTGCTCATTTAACTCTAATTAGCTTAGAGTGCTAATTAGAACTAATCCACATGGAGAGAGAGAATAATATTTTAGGGGCTTTTAAAAAAAATCTGAATACAATGAGGTAGGAACTATTATTATTCCCATTTTACGGATGAGGAAAATCTGGCCTAGACAGATCAAGTGCCTCGTTGAAAGTCACATCAATGGTAAGTGACAGTGGCAATGTGCCTTGATTCTGGGACCTTAGCCACTCTACCCTGCTGCCTCTCAACAGCAGGTGCTTGTTGAATGTTTGCTATGACTACAGAAATTAATAAATATTTCTTGCACTATTTATGTAACAAATGCATATTTGTTGAAGTACTCATTAATTACTGTATATCACTAAGCAGCAAATCTTATAGTGGCAAAAATGGATTTTCTTGCTTATCGGTTTTTCCAAGAAACTTCTCAGATCCTGCCTACCCAGAATAGTGAGAAAAGAAGGTGTACAATAGGGAAGGCAATTTAAAATAGATTCCAATCTACTATAATAACTACATTTGTATGATTAGATTTCATAAGAATTCTGGTTGCAACAATAGTGTGATTTGCTGCAAATGAATGACTTCAATAATGTATTCATTACTATCTATCTCTAAATGAGGGAAAAATAAAACCATAGGGGGAAGTTTTGAAGACAGTAAAAATAGTCTTAATAACACCCTTATTCATAAATCAAAATGTATGACACCTAGCTTCCATAGTTTGAGGTTTATGAACGACTATATCACCTAAAAATAGTTTTTTTGCCTGGGTAATCTGATCCCTAAGAAAATGGGCTTGTTATATGGGGGCACGGATTATCATTTTCTAACAAAATACCATACTTTGTTTACAAAGCAAGAAAGAACTGTTTTCCATGTAATCTCAATAACATGATATAATTATAAGCATTTTTCTAGAGCTTCATTCCTTGTGTCATTTTCTCTTCTTAGCCTTGTTTTGTTTTGTTTTGTTTTTCTTCCATCTACTTCTAATTCACATTACCTTGCTGCATTTTATATATCTGTGTAAACTGCCCTAAGTCCTTCCTGGAAAAAGATGAGGGGAAATAAACTTCTGGTGAGCAGAGTATAATGGAAGGACTACCTGACAATTTCATGTACCTGGAACTTGAAAACAGGTAGGATTAGTCGGACATTTACTACTTTACATAATTCATGAGCTTCAGAGAATCCTCCTGAGTAGAATGTTTAAATACAAAAATGACACTCTAGGAGGCTGAAAAATGGCCCCACAGATGTCAGGTGCTAATGTCTGGAAGCTATAAATGTCATCTGATGCAGAAAAAGGGTCTTTGCAGATGTGATTAAACCTAAGGAACCTGAGATGGGGTGGTTACCCTGTGTTACCTGTGTGGGCCTTAAATGAGATCACAGTGGCCTTCCAAGAGAGAGGCAGAGGGAGATTGACAGACACACAGGAGGACAGGCCGGGAGACCACGGGGCAGACTGGAGCCAAGCATCAGGAACAGCGGCAGCCACTCCAGGCGGGAGGAGATGCAGAGCAAGGGCTCGCCGCCCATCGCGCACAGGAGTCAGTGCTAAGTCAGGGTTTTGAGAAAAGAAAGAGCACCAAAGTTACGGAGAAGCTAAGTTGCTAACTAACTGAGTCTGGGCGGTTTCGAGGAGAGAGGAACACATTCTCCCTTAGAGTGTCTGGATGGAGCCCGGCCCTGCGGACACCGTAATTCGGACTTCCAGCCTCCAGAATTGGGAGACAATACACATCTGTTGTTTAAAGCCACTGGGTTTGTGGTCCTTTGTGACAGCAGCCCTAAGGGAACTGATACAGTTATCAATTTGAATATATAGAAGTGTGAAGAAGAGAAAAACTTTTCCTTCAGCATTAAAAACACTGGGAAAGGCAAAAACAACAAATTATTTCCATTTAGAATTATGAAGGATTTAAAATAGTTTAATAGTTTAAAAGAATCAGGGAATTTTTATTTGAAGGGACAGACATATACTTCAGGATGCTGTACATTCCTAACCAAATTCCCTCTCTAGTACAGCACTTCTATTAAAGCAGAGTTGTCCAGTCCCAATGGAGAGTGAGCTGCAGAGGTGCCTTTGGTGGAATTCTGTTTCCACTCTGTTCTCCAGCCCCTCCTCACTGAATCGCTGCGCTCGCTCCTAATCCTACTTCTGCCTTCTCTGTTCTACCAACTCCCCAGAATGTTTCATTGTTTTGCTGGAAGTGATTTGTTCTTTTACAGAGTCAAGGAACCTATTTTCAAAATTTCACTTATGGCAGCGTTATTAGGACCCACTGGTACATTTAATGAGCTGTATGTGCAAACAACGTCCATAGCAACTGAGTGGTCCCCAGCAACCCCAAGGGGGCACCTCATAAGCAGCTGCTTGCCTAACCTGGCTCGTTCCTGCTTGTCTCAGATCAAGAGGTGGAAAAATAAGCCATCCCCACTCCAGGTAATTCTAAATTAAACCATGCCGGAGTAGAAGTTTGCCCTTTGGACATCATAGTACTGGCTTAGAATCTAAGAGGCACACATTCATTTAGCCACAAAAACACAAGTGGAAAGATTTTCCCTTTAATAATAATAATAAAAAAAAAAACCTAAAAACAATGTGAAAAGCTTTTTTTCTTAAAGAACTTACTATGCCTGCTTAAAGCACAAAAAGAAAGTGAAAATGAAGAACTTAAAATACTGGGAAATGAGGATTTAAAGAGATAAATGTCATCATCTGGCTGTGTAAGTAAGACGTTGCTGTCATCATTGACTACAATCTCCCCACCCCACCCCCATAGCCAATACACATCATTTTGATTTACTCCCTCAGAATTTCTTGAACCTGTTTGCTTTTATCATCCTGGCTGACCATCACCAGGATGAATCCAAATCTCCCCGGAACCACTGCCTTTGCCTTTTAACCGGTCCTCCCCATGCACTCAGGCTCCCTGCAGCCGTGAGGGGAAGGGGAAGGGGAAGAGGGCGGAAAGGGGCCACTAGAAACTTAGGTAGGGACTAGATGGTGCCTTTGCTCTAGAAGTGGTGGGCACTGCGTGCTGGTGGGGAGTTCACAGCATCAGCTCTCCTACTGCTTATCCACGTGGTGGTAAACACCTCCTTTACTCCCTGAGTCTGTTTCCTCTCTGTAGGATGGGAACAAGAACAGCAGGTGCCTCCTGGAACTTGGGAAGATGAAATGAGTCGTGCATGTAAATAAAAATACATGCAAATAAGAACAGAGACAGGGACACCGTGCACAATTACTCTTGGCTATTTCGATGATTTTGCTGTTCTGACTACAGCGTACTATATACTGTATACAGTATACTTCTCTATGAATATGGCCTACTGTATACATACTTTTATAGGCTCTACTCTGTGGCCCTCGTTCATAGTATTAACACAGCTACAATTTCACATTTTAGTTATCAAATAACTATCAAGTTAATTTCCAGTAAATTTCATGAAGCAGAAATTGTTTTTGCTCCTCCCACACAATGCCTGGCAAAGGCAAGAACTGGGATATCTGTTAAGTAAATCTGGGAAGTGGAGCAAACCAGGTTGAATAGGAGTGCTCAGTCTGTGGCCTCCGATATCGCCAGTTTGAATGAAGGTCTCCCTAGGAGCTGCAGGTTTTCTCCACCCTCCCTGCACAGCGGAATCACCAGGGAAGCTTTCACATGTACCCAGAGATTCATATTTGATGGGTCTGGAGTCAGACCAGTATTTAGGGCTCTCCAAGCGATTTTTGATGCGTAAGTCAGCTTGAAAAACTCCAGTAGTGCCTAATGCTTCAGCTTGGGTGTGAAGGTCAAAACCAGCCTCTGCTTTTGATTTGGACCAACTAGCCCCACTCTTGGTTGAAGTCTCCTCTTCTATTTAGATAATGGAAACATTTTGGAGGCGGCAGCTTTACGGTTAGGATATCGGCTGATGGAACGACCGAGGAGGGCTCTCGCAGTTCAGACACTGTAATCTCGGCAGCAAACCTGTGGGGTGGCTCCAGGCCCACGCACCCGCCAAACCGCTCGCATTAGGCAGGACCCAGCTTCCGTCCCTAGAGGGCGAGCGCACCGGGTCAGAAACCTTTAGGGTTTTGCTTGTTTTTAAACAGGTTTTCCCTTTATTTTATTTTATTTTATTTTTTTAAATATTAAAGGCTATGGCAGAATTTCCCACCTTGTAGAGAAAAGGTCTTTAAAGGCTTAATCCCGCAATCCAGCGGGATTGGCGGCAGTTTCTTTACCTGTCTCACGCACCATGTCCGCCCCCCTCTGTTCATTCCCACGGTCAGTTTACTCCCATCCCCGCACGGCAGCATCGGGACCACCCATCCCTGGTCCCAGTGTGACCCCAACACACGAGTCCGCCCTTCGGGAAGCCGTCGCGGCTCCTACAGCAGGCGACTCCTGGAGCGCGGAGTGGAGCGGCCGGGGGACCCCGCGCACGGGGAAAGGCAGAGGTCGCTCCCCATCCTGGCAGACCCCAACACAGGTGCCCATCTGGTGGGAGTGTCAGCGGCCGGTAATGCTCACCTGTCTGGGAAGGCCGGTCCTCACGCGGGAAGCCCCTCGCCCAGCAGGGAGACCTGGGTCTCCGCAGAGCCACCACCCCGGTGCGCGCCCCGTTCGCTCCCCAACTTCAGAGCCAAGGTACGTGCGCCCACCGCCCAGGGCGAGAGGAGTCGAGCTCCATCCCCACTCCCGGAAGAGATCAAACGCTGATTCCGGACCCTAAACAACAGGTCCTTTAGCAACCGCGAGATTCGGGGAGTGGGGGCAATTGACTGCGGGCCCTAACAGAGCATTCCGTGGGCGCATTTGCTGCGGAGGGACTTCTCCACTTAACGTCTTCAGGACTGGTCCCCAGACCCACCGCAAATCCTGGGGTTGGGGAGCAGGAATTACGCCGAGTGCGCGGGTAGGCGCGGAGTTCCAGGCGTCTGGGGACAGCACCGATCCTCTCTGTCTGAGAGCAAAGTTAGGAGGTGCAGGACGAGAGTCTCTGTGCGGGCCCCGGGACCTGGCCCTCGGGCGATCGGCGCCCACTCACCTTGTGCCTGCGCCTCCATGGTGGCCGTCCTCCGACCAAGCGCAGCGGGGACGTCCCGGCGCTTTGCTTAGCAGCTGGCAGCGGTGGCCCGGCTCAGAACGCAGCTGGCCCCGCGGCTCGCGCCTCTCCCGGGCACGCGTGTCTCAGGCGCTGCGTGGAGGGGGAGGAGGCTACCACTCGCAGCGCCTGGTTACATCCGCCCTTTCCAGTCCACCTGGCCCAGACCAGGCTGGGAACGCGCTGGCCGCCGGGCGCCACCTACCGGCCGTGCCGCACAGCGCGCGGAGGGCGCCCACTCCCGGCCCAGTAAACGCCTGGTGGAGCCCAAATGCGCCCTACCAGGCGCCAGCCTGGGAGATAGGCCAGGGAGGGTGGATTTACACAGTACCTGGTGTGGAGTTGAGCGAGACCTGGGGCCTAGACACGATAGATACGGGCAAAAGGGGAACTGTATATTTTACGGATGAAAGAAACATTTAATTTGGAAAGAACTGCTTGAAGACAATCCCGGGAAGTTAAAAATTCCATTTGGATTAGTTCCAGATCCTAGAACCCGTTTGTGCACCCCTTCATTCCCCTCCTCTCCCGAACAACTCTTGTTTTCTTCCACTTCTTTCACCGCTTTCCTAGCTGCTTTTATTGTTCGTTTGGATTTTCCTTCCATTTCTTTGAACCACATCTAAAACAAAACAAATCACTGGCCCTGTCTCCTACTGGGGCACACAGTGAAACTACTTTTAGGAGGGAAGAGGAATTTGACAAATGGAAGACAGCTGTTAACCAGCTGCAGCCTAGACCTTGGCTTCAGGTCCTGTCGGCTTTCCTTGGGCTAGTGTGAATGAATGCAGGCCATCTCCCTTCAGAGATAATTAGAAGAGTCTCACTGATTTTTGTACTTGAAACAAAAAGATTATCTTGTGTTCTTAAGGACACAATTAGAATCTACAATGAAAGAAAATTGTAGGAGATTTTTATAAGAAAAAAGGACTTAGAATAAATGATTGGAGAATAAAAGGAGGAAGAAAAAGTGGAGGTTTATAAATGTTAAAATATAATAATATAGTATATATCAAATAGGACATTATATTCTATGCCATATAATATAATACATAATATGATTCAGGCATACCTCATTTTATTGTGCGTCACTCTATTGAACTTCATGGATATTGCATTTTTTACAATTTGAAGGTCTGTGGCAACCGTGCATCAAGCAAGTCTATTGGCACCATTTTTCTAACAGCATAGGCTCACTTTGTGTCTCTGTGTCACATTTTAACTAAGGTATACACATTGTTTTTTAGATATTATACTATTGCTCACTTAATAGATTACAGTATAGTGTAAACATAACTTTTATATGCACTGTGAAACCAAAAAATTCATGTGAATAATGTTATTATGAAATATGCTTATTATGGTTGTCTGGAACCAAACCAGAGATACCTCCAAAGTATGCCTGTATAAATAACACAGAAAAATCACACTCTTTTTATTAATAGGGAGTGTGCCGAGAAATTTAATCAGATTCCACAGGACTTATTGGAAGAGAAGATTTTTCATTGCTGGATAATTCAGTCAGCTCTTGCTAGGTTATGCTGCAATAACAGCTCCCCAGATCATTGAGGTTTACAACTCTGGAGGCTTGTTTCCCACAGAGGCTACACATCTTTCTCAGGTTAGCTTTGGCAATGCACCACAGCTTCATTCTGGGAGGAGGCTGAAGGAGCAGCCCCTTATCCGGGGCAGGCTGAACTCATGGCAGGGGTGTAAAAGTGAGGACAGAATCACATAGTGGCTCCTCCACGCAAAAAGCAGCATCCGTCACTTTCCAGGATGTTTCTGTGGCTTCAGAAAGTCACATGACCAAGCCTGATGCCAATAAGGTGGAGAGTTACAGTGCTCCTACAGGGAGAAAGCACAAAAACGTGAAGACAAAAAGAAAATCTACTACCTGTACTAAATGCACAGCTAATTCCTCATTCCATGGATGAGAATTTCACAGGCTTTGGACAACGGTGATTGTGTTAGTTTCCTGTGGCTGCTGTAACAAATTTCACTAGCTGTGTGGCTGGGAACAACAGACATGGCGGGCGGATGTGGCTCAAATGGTTGGGCATCTGTCTCCCATATGGAGGGAACTGGGTTCGATCCCTGGGACCTCCCGGTAAAATAAAAGAAAAATTATAGAAGGCGCTTGGGCCGCCAGCCTCCACGCGTGGGCGCACTGTCAGGCTCCACGTGCAGGTGTGCTGCCAGACCCCACACGAGTGTGCCAGGCCCTGCCGAGCCACGCAGCAAGATGATGACATAACAGGAGAGTGACACAGGGGAGAGCCAAGACTAGACACGCCGAAAAACCAGGAAATGAGGGGGTGCAGGTGGCAGAACACCTCTCTCCCACATCGGAGGTTCCCAGGATCGAATCCCAGTGAAGACAGGAAGAGAAGGATGAGAAGAGAGGACAGGAAACAGACACAGAGAATTGCCCAGCGAATGCACACAAAACAGCAAAAAAAAGGGGGGGGTGTAAGGGGGGTTAAGGGGGTTTAAAATGGATAAAAGTAAAATAAATAAATAAATCTTTAAAACAACAACAACAACAACAGACCTGGAGGCCTCATAGTCTGGAGGCCAGAAGGCTGAAATCAGTATCACTGGGCTGAAATCGGTGTCGGCAGGGCCGTGCCACCTCCGGAGGCTCTGAGAAAGAATCTGTTCCTTGCCTCTTCCAGCTTCTGGTGGCTGCAGGCATTTCTTGTCCTCTGTCTGTCTCAAACCTCCCTCTGTCACTCTTTCATAAGAATATATGTGATTGCATTTAGGGCCCACCAGAATAACCCAAATAAGCTCTTCCTCCCATGGTCTTTAACTTAATCACATCCTTTGCCACTGAAGGTAATAGTCACAGGTTCAGGGGATTAGGTAGTGACGCCATCTTTTGGGGGGAGGGGCTTTTTTTTTTTTTTTTTCTTTCCTACCACAGTACCGTAAGTTGTTTCTTTATGGAAGAGTCGGGAACATTGCTGCAAACGTATCATTTTCTTCATATAATTTTCAAGGGACAATTAGACAAGTGATATAAACTTTCAAAAAAGTAGCTGAAAAATAACACAGACCCACAAAACCTAGGATTTAAACTAAAGTTTGTAACACTTCCAAAGATTCATTACAACCAGACATTTCTATTATTTCTCTGAGTCACTTGTTTCTTTGGGCCATTGCTTCTTTTGGTTTTGACACAGGACAAGCCTCTGCAAAATTCAGAAATAGGTGAAATGTTTTCAGACCTTCTCCTTTGATTTCCCTTTTACTCTGCGCCACCTTGGAAATCCAAATGCCAAACTTCACCTAGAGCTCTGCGCTCCCTTTTCCCCTCGAGATCTCTCACCCAGCCTGACCCGTCCAGGCTTCTGAAGCATACAAGGTTAGTTACTGTCACAGAATCCACTTCCCGCAGCCCCATCCTCATTAAATCTCTCCGCCTGGAAACACTGTTCCCTGAAGGAGGAAATGAGAATATTACATGGCAGACTTGTAAAGAACAAATTTGCAGACAAGGGCACTGTGTGATGCTTCAGGTACACACTCCATCCTGGCTATGGGTCGGCTGGGGCTCCACAGGTATAGAATTTATTGCAGGAATAAACATTTACCTGTGGCAGAGGCTACTGTGCGGGCAAAAAAACCATTCCCTTTTCTTCCTGGGCACGCAGCTGGACCACATTTCTCAGCTTCTCTTGTAGTGAGCTGGGGCCTCACAGGTGAATTCTGGCCAATGGATTATTGGCAGAGCTGATATGCACCACTTCCAGGCATTGTCAATGAAAAAATTTTTGTTAATTAAAAAAACAACAACACATTTCCTAAAGGAACCTCTCTGAACTCTATCCCCCCCTGTCTGTTGGAATAGAGGGAAAGCACTTTGGTCCTGACTGCACAGTCATTGGATTTTATGTGCAAGAGAAATAAATTTCTATTGTGTTTAAACAGTGCAATTCCAGACAGGATTCATCAGTTATAGTATTTAAATTTACTTCTCCTAACTAATACAATAATTCTGTCAAATTTTTTTGGATACCTGATTTCTGTTTGGAGCTGTTCAGTTTGCTTGTTTCAGTTTTGTTCCAGTGACCAGTGTCCATTTCTTTGTCCTTTGGGGAACAGCCCCTCTCCCATTTCTAGGTTATACTTTCTAGGATGAGGCACAATCAGAATTATCATGATTGGTCCAAGGATGGGCCCATGACCAAATCTGGACCAATGAGAGTCAGCCCTGTTTTTTTTAGTGGCTAATAACCATTAGTGGGTCATGCAATAAAAATTTTAAAAGTAGAATAGGAAATATGCAGAGAGCATTGCATGTAATATTGAATTGTGAAACTCTTGTTTCAGTGGTTGTAGCAGTTTGATATTATTGATGAATTCCAAAAAGAAACATTGGATTATGCTTGTAAATTGGTCTTTTCCTCTGGACATATTAGAGTATATTGAATTCAGAGGCTTTACTTTTACTTATTAAATAATGATTAAGGCTTTGATTGGGACACATCAGTAGGATGTTGAGTCCCCACCCCTTTGGTGGGCAGGGATTCACAGAGAAACTGCACCGCAGAGAAGGGAGGTTGGAGTTTTAATGCTGGAGCCTGGGGAAGCAAGCACACAAAGAAGCAGAGCAGCTGAGTCCGGAGAGAAACGGAGCCCCAGGAAGAGAGGAACCCAGGAAGGCTGAACCCTCACAGACGTCGGCAGCCATCTTGCCCCAACACATGGCAACAGACTTTGGTGAGGGAAGTAACTTATGCTTTATGGCCTGGTAACCATAAGTTTCTACCCCAAATAAATACCCTTTATAAAAGCCAACAGATTTCTGGTATTTTGCATCAGCACCCCTTTGGCTGACTAATACAGTGGTAAATAATGTATATTGTAAACATGCATACACTTCTAATTTGGAGTGCCAAGTGAAAATGACTTCTTGTGGTGGGTGATGGGTCAATAATATTTAAGATATACTGCTCCAAGTGGGTCCCGACAATTTCATAGAGGGACATAATAATGTAAAGAACACAGAATTTAGCCCTAACTTTGTTATTGCCTTGCTAGTGACTTTGGGTTTACTTACTTCCTGAGACTCTAGTTTTCTTATCTCAGTATTAGGTGTGAGTTTCAATGGCAGGCAGCATGGTCTTAGAGTAGGAAGCCAGGTGAAGACTTGACCATGTGAAACTGGGCAAGGAATCTAAGCTCTCTGGGTATCCCCAGGGCGGGAAGCTGCAGGTGCTGGGGTGGGTTTATGTTACCTGAAGGACCCTGCTGCCTCCAGTCAGTTACTGGAGCTGTTGCCTGTCCACAGATGCAAACAGGCAGTTTCTACTCCCCATCACCCTGCAGACCCACCCCCTGCCCCTCGCTGCTGCTGGCCCCGGGGGTGAGTCCTCCTCCAGCCCTAGCCAGGCTTCTCGGGACCTCTTTCTCCCTCTGACAAGTCCTGCACCCAGGGGTCAGGAGGGGCCACCACCCTTGTGTCCAGGGGGTGAAGTGGGGCTGTTTTCTCAAAGGCAGCTTCTTCCCAGCTCCGTTCAGAACCTACCTATGATGACTCCCAATCCGTTCCACTTGGTGGGAGAGGGCTGGGGGAGGAGGACTGGGGGGCAGGTATGACAGGCACGTAAAACTCCAGCCACTTAACCCACCCACCCACACCCGCCCCCACCAGCATTCCTTTTCTTCTGGCTTCTCTCCCTTTGAGGCTTTCCCTATATAATTTAGGAAAAAAGCACTCATTCTGTGTTTGTAGATTTTAGTTATTTATAATCAGCATTCTTATATTTACTGTAAAACTTTCAAGTAGTGGGCTGGATAATTTCAGTCAATGATTATCAAGGTTGTTTTATTTAAGGTGTTTTGAATAATTGCATTTTCTACAATGATAAGGATATGATATGGATATAGGTTAACAGAGAATTGGAGAGAGATACAAAGGTGTCTTCTAATCTGAAATCTGCAGGCCAAACCTGTAGGCTGATGAGACAGCCACCTTTAAAAATTAAAAGAGATAAAACCTGACTTTCCTTCCTGAAAACTTAAATATAGAATTACCACATGACCCAGCAATTCTGCTTCTAGTTATATACCCCAAAGAAATGAAAGCAGGGACTCAAATAGATACTTGTACACCAATGTTCATGGCACCATTATTCACAATAACCAAAAGGCAGAAGCAACCCAAGTGTCCATCAACAGATGAATGGGTAAACAAAATATGGTATATACCTGCAATAGAATATTATTCAGCCATAAAAAGGAAGGAAGTTCTAAAACTTGCGGCAACGTGGATGAACCTTGAAAACATTATGCTGAGTGAAATAAGCAAGGTACATAAGGACAAAGACTGTATGGTTTTACTTATATGAAATATCTAGAAATAGCAAATTCATAGAAACAGAAAGCAGATTAGAGGTTGTCAAGGGATGGCTGATGGGGGGGGTGTTGTTGCTTGTTGCTTGGTGAGTATAAAGTGTTTGGAAATTTTGGAAAATTTTAAAGTTAAAAAATAAACAAACAAAATTGTTAAATGGCAAATTTTATGTTATATGTAATTTAGCACAAGAAAGAAAAAATGATTTCACCCTAAAAACAACAATTTAGAGTCCTGTCCCCAAGGCTCACCTGGTAATATGATGAGAAAGTGTCGCAGGGACCAAGAAAAAGCCCACACCCCACCTCCTCAGGCCTGTAACCATTTCAGATCTCTTTTTCTCAACATTTACACAATCTTTAGGCTGTAAAATGCAATGCAGCATTTATTTACATTTGGTCTTGAATGGCTTTCCATTTTTTCATGTTTTTTTTTTCCTTTCTTAAATTAGACAGTAATATCTGCAAGGACCATGCGGCACTCATATTGCATCTCCCATATCTCCTCCCACAGAGCCTTATACAAATTCAAAGCCCAGAGAAGATTTATGGAATAAACCATTAACTAACCAGTAGGGCTTGTTTTACCCATACCCAAGTTACTCTCAATTTAGAGTAGCCAACAATAATGGAGACTTACAGTTTTGCTTGAAAGAGGGAAAGCTCATGTTTTCCTGGAATATGTATAAATATATCATTGTTTCTGTTATGCTGAAGATTTCACTGATATGCAATTGTTGCCATTAAAATTGCTGTGTAGAACAATTTTAGAGGGCTTTTAAAAGACTTTTGGTAAGAATGACCATAGGGGTGTGAAATAGAGAGTCAGTGAGTTCCCTCTGGGAGTCAAGTCAGTTGTTCTGGTCCTCTACCTTGGGAATTAAACACCAGGTTAGAGTTGAACTCCCAGCTGTTAAAATGAGCTAAAAATAGTTCGTGACTTTCCAGCTTGAGTCATCTCACCGTCCTCTAAACTCTGACTCACTTTTCTAATTTATAAAATCTTAAGCTACTACTCCTTTCACATCTCTCATCATTTGCTTTAGTTTGCCAGGGCTGCTTAACAAAGTACCACAGGCTAGTTGACTTCAACTACAGAAATGTATTCTGGAGGTTAGGAGTCCAAAGCCAAGGTAGCTCCTCTCAGAGGGTAGAATCCATTCCATGCCTCTCCACTGGCTTCTGGTGGGTGTCCATCCATCTGCGGGCTCATTGGCTTGTGGTGTCCTGACACATTCTCTGCCTCCATCACATGGAGTCTTTCTCTCCTCCTGTGTCCAAATATCCTCTGCTTATAAGGGTCATATTGGTTTAAGTGTCCACCTTAATCTGCTTTGCCCTCATCTTAACTAATAACATCTTTTTTTAACTTTTTTTTTTTAAATTTTAAAGATACTTAGATTATACAAATGTCACATAAAAAATATAGGGGATTCCCATATGCCCCGTTCCCCACACCTCCCACATTTTCCCACATTAACAACATCTTTCGTTAATAAGGTACATTCATTGCAATTGATGAACACATTTTGGAGCATTGCCACTAAGCTTGGATTAAAGTTTACATTGTAGTTTACACTCTCTCCCACCTAATTCTATAGGTTATGGCAAGATTAATAATGGCCTGTATCTGTAGTTGCAATGTCATTCAGGATGATCCCCAAGTCCCAAAAATGCCTCCGTATTACATCTGTTTTTCCTTCTCCTGCCCTCAGAACCTCCAGTGGCCACTGCCTCCACATCAATGATATAATTTCTTCCATTGCTAGAATCACAATATGTCTATAGTAGAATACCAGTAAGTCTACTTTAGTCCATAGTTCATCCCCCAATCCTGAGGATTCTGGGATGGTGATGTCCACTCCACCTCTAATTGAGAGGGGGCTGTGATCCCATAGGGCCAATGGATGGGACTCTCTTGCTTGCAGTTATAGACTCTCTAGGTTCCTTGGTGTGGTAGTTGTCCATTATCACCTCCATGTTAGTTGTCCTGGGTGAATCAATGAACTTGGGAGTAGGTTTTGCAACTCCATTGAGATTCAGGGCCCAGCTGGACTAATAACATCTTAAAAGATCCTATTTACAAGTAAGTTCACATTCATGGGACTGGGGCTAGGACCTAAACGTGTCCTTTTGGAGGACAAAATTCAACCCATAACATCATTGTTAATAAAATGTTGATATGCATTCTGAAACATTTACTGAACATCTTTTATGTGGCGGGAACTGTGCTCAATTCTAAGGAATTGATGGTCTGTTGAAAAGAGGGGTAACCAGATTCTTTCTGCAGTAGCGCAATGAGGTAAGTGCTGTGCCAGTGGTAGGCCCAGTAGGCCTGTAAGCAATGAGGGAGACCCTAACTCAGACTGGGGAGAAGGAGATAAGAGGTATCACAGACTGGTTGGCAGAAATCATAGGGATTTATTGTCTCATAGTTTGGGAGGCTAGAAGTCTAAAATCTAGGTGTCGGTAGTCTATGCTTTCTCTGAAGGCTGTGGCATTCTGGAGGTGGCTTACCAACAATGCGTAACTCAGTCTCTAGCTTTGCCACATGGCCATTTTCTCCTTCTGTATCCTACTGACTCCTACTGCTGTGCCCCAACTTCCTCTGCTTTAAGGACTGAAATCATATTGGATCAAGGTCCACTCTGATTCAGTCTGGCCTCATCTTAATAAGATCTTCAAAGGTCCTACACAGGGGCCCACAATCATAGGACTGGAGCTTAGGACTTGGACACGTCTTTCTGGGGGACGTGATTCCCATAGCAGGGCTGCACAAAGGGGCATAGGCAGTTAGCTGGCAGCTTTGCCGACTTCACCCCACATCATGCTACTGAGTAGGGGCAAAAAGAAATGGGGGGACTGAATTTGGTGAGATATTGCTCACAGAAAAGGGCTGCCAACCCCTTTTCCCCACCTCCGCAAATGTCCCAGTTTTCAAAAGATCTGGAAGATGGCTCCTATACAGGGCCACTGGCCAGGGCCTTGGCCATGGAGGCCAGGAGAGATTAGTGGGCTGCAGTCTTGCCAGGGAGCCAATTGGCTAATGCCAGAGGAGTGAGTGGAGCCTGAGGCCTTTGGCTAAGGTCCACCAGAGCCTAGGGGAGCTGCAGGGCTCTCCACATACTATCACTCTCCTCCAGTGAAATAGGCAGTCGTTTGTTCTTTTCCCTTCCTCTCAGTCCCTCCCTCCCTCCTGTAACCCTGCCAAGAGGAGCGAATGCCTAGAAGAGAGAGGGCACTTAGGGTCTGAAAACCAGGAGCCTTCACTCCATAACCTTCCAACACACACACAGTCACACACACATTTTCCAAGCAGTGCTGGGAGTGAAGAACTTTACACTGAGCTTCACACTGAAAAGACAACTAGGTCATATATCCAAATAAGACTCTTCTAGTAATCAAAAACCGACTAATGAATCTCAACCAGCTGCCTGTAACAAGCCACTATCAAGCCAGCTGAAAGATAGTTATTGGAAAAAGGACAACCATTTCATGCTTATCCCTCAAAAAGTTGTGACTCCTCAATAAACTTATTACCCTCCATAAAATGCTTTACAGAAAACTCAGTGAACAAATTTGTGTTTCTTCCATATTGACTGGATCCATAAGTTATGCATGGATATTCAGAGACGTTAGCGCATACATGGTAAAGAAGGACCTTAGTTCATTGTATCATAAGGTTCCCATACACACGAATTTCCTAAGTTAACTGAAGCTTTTTCTTTTCTTTTATTTATTTTATTTATTTATTTATTTATTTTTAAGATTTATTTATTTATTTATCCCCCCCTTGCTGCTTGTGTTTGCTGTGTCCATTCGCTGTGTGTTTTTTCCGTGTCTGCTTATCTCCCCCTTGCTGTGAGGTCCTGCTGCAGCAGCCCACCGCACCACACGGGCTGGCCTACTCTCACAAGGAGGCCCCTGGAAGCGAACCCGGGGCCTCCGGCATGGTAAACGGGGGCTCTATCGATTGAGCCACACCCGCTTCCTGCTGTGAGGTCTTGCTGCATGAGCCTACTGCACCGCACGCCGGCCGGCCTGCCCTCACAAGGAGGCCCCGGGAAGCGAACCCAGCGCCTCCCATATGGTAAACGGGAGCTCTTTCCATTGAGCCACACCCGCTTCCCTGAAGCTTATTCTTTTAGAATTTAAAACTTTAAAATACGTAATCATTTTTAAATAGCAATCTCCAAAATATATTTTACATCTGTTAGCCTTATAATGCTTTCATGAAGAATTTCTCGACCTCAGCACTACTGACACTTTTTTTTTTTTACTGCATCATTCTTTGTCGTGTTGTAGGATGTTCAGCAGCATCCCTGGCCACTACCCACTAGATGCCAGCAGAACCCCAGAAATTGTGTCCATCAAAAATGTCTCCAGACATTGCCAAGGTCTCCTCGAGGGCAAAATCGCCCCCTGGATGAGAACCACTGCTTGAGCACTTTCATGAAGACTCAGAATCATTAAAAATGGGAATTATTGGGAAGTGGGTGTGGTTCAATCGATAGAGCTCCTGTTTACCATATGGGAGGCCTCGGGTTCACTTCCCGGGGTCTCCTTGTGAGGGCAGGCCGGCCCGCACGGCCCCGTGGGCTGATGCAGCAAGACCTCACAGCAGGAAGCGGGTGTGGCTCAATCGATGGAGCCCAGTTTACCATGTGTGAGGCCCTGGGTTCGCTTCCCGGGGCCTCCTTGTGAGAGCAGGCCAGCCCGTGCGGCGCGGTGGCCTGATGCAGTGGGACCTCACAGCAAGGTGGAGATAAGCAGACACGGAGAAGACACACAGCGAATGGACACAGCAAGCACAAGCAGCAAGGGGGTGGGGGTAAATAAATAAATAAATAAATCTTTAAGAAAAAAAAAAAGGGAATTATTATCCTCTGCCTTAGTATAGGGATATCCCTGGAGCCTAGCCAGGGGTGGGTGTTTTTGCCCCTCATCTCCACAGTTCCACACAGGGGTACACTTGGACTTTTCCTGTCTCTTATTACCATCAGTCATGCCTCATCTGCTGCAGGAATTGATGCCACTGTCCCAGAAAGGCCCAAGAGGGGCTTTGCCCCTTTGCTAAAGAGAAAAGTGACGAGCAAGTGCAGGCAGAATGGCTGGTGTGGCGACTGCTCAGTAGCTGGAAGTACTCAAAGTTCTTCCTCTTTTTGGGGGTTGAACACATCTACCCAAGGCTACTCTTGACTTTAGAGTGGCTTGTTTTCTCAGCACAGTCTCTTTTCTTGAGAGAAGGGCAGCAAAGGGGGAAAGGGACAGGTCATCATATAGGCCTTTGGGGAAAACATCCGAGATGCTGGGAGGAAAGAAGCCACCTTAAGGTTAACATTAGATTCCAAAACCAGTACTTTGCAAAACTCGTTGTTTTCAGGATACTTATACAGACTTTGTTCATTTTTTTCTGTTTAGGTTTTATTACCTTTCCTTTTAAAAAGTTAGACCCTTCCAATAGCACTAAGGAGAGAAAGAAAATAGATATGCTGTTGCCAATTAAAGCAAAGTTGGCCCAGGACCATGGCAGGGTCATAGAAATAAGACCACCTCCAAGTGGAACACAAAGGGACACAACCAAGAGCCAAAGGGCTCTACCACACATTACATTCCCTGGGTTTTTCTCTTTCCTTAATGGGTTTTTTACTTATTTATTCAAAGGTGCATTTCTTTACAGCTCCAGGAAGGCGTTTTGCTGGTTAGAGGACTTTTGCTGGTTACTGGCCATGTTTCAGGTGGCCGCCTTTGCCAGGAGCTTGACCTCTGGACAAGGGCTATTACTATACTATTCCCAGGGCACAAAACCAGAAAGTCAGGTGCTCTCAGATTCTTTTTCAAACATAATGTACACTTCTGGCTTCACTGTTTACACATAGCATTGAAAAACTGGAGAAAGGTCAAGTGGAACATCAAAAAGATTATTGCTAAGATCCTTAGGGAAAGTAAAAGGAGCCAGGAGGCTCAGCAGAAATCGAGACGACGTCTTGATAATAGCACAAACATCTACTGCCCAGTCATCGGACAGATCACAAACACTAGAAATGGTGAAGGATTGGTTAGTGACCACAATAGCTATTGTTTTCAAGACGTCAAAGTGGCTTTTACACTTTGAAATTGTCTAAATTGCGACTTAAGTAAATGAAGTAGACAGTACAAAATGATGATAAAAACTGTTTGACAGGCCAATAGAACACACCAAGATAAGCCCTGTTACACCAGCTTACGTCAAGTTCAAGGACCTGGCCTGGGGGGAAGATTTTGTTAAGACGCAATCAGAAAGTCAGCCTTGTTAGAGATGTAAATAATATTAACCTTTGATTTTGCAAATCATCAAATAGAATGAAACAATTTAAATTTGAATTTGAAATAGTGTATATTAATTACCCAATGGATTGCAACATACTGTGGAAAAAGAAAAAAAATAAACCCATAATAAATAATAATTAAAGATAATCATTTTGGAATTGAAAAATTCTCAAAAGCACCATAAACTTCTTCCAATTTTCCATTATGAAATTTTAAAATAAAAGCTAGCAGAGAAAACGTACTTGCAGAGTTGGGCAGAGAAAAACATTTTCTTGAGATCCTTCCCAGGAGTTCTTGTTCTCTGGTGGCGAATATTCCTCATGAGTGAACGTTGAAGACCAGAACTCTTTCTCAAGGGAAATTTCCTGCAATACATTGACGAAGCAAATTTGCATGGGAAAAATTAGTAAGTCAAATATGTTCCATAGAGTATTGTCATAATTAACTAAAAACTATCTACATTTTAAATTAATTAATTCTAATCATATACATAGTCTATACAAAATATGTAAATTTTATTTTGTGGCTCTCACACACAGAGTTGTTCTAAGTTAATTTCAAGACTTTAAAAAAGTTGTTTAAACATAAAAGAATCATGAAAATTTGTGAGGCGGATTTTACTAAGAGTAAACAAAATTTTTAAAAAGTTCATTTTAAAAATGGGAAAAAATCCAATAGCTGGGGGAAAGAATTTTTATCATCTTTAATGGTTCTGATTAGGAACTTTGAAAAAACAAATTATATTCTCTTATCATCCCTTACATTAAAATTAATTCTGCAGAAATCAAAATAGCAAATGGTTTTAGACCATAGAAAAGCTAGAAGAAAATATAAATATGTATGTATTAAGTTTTAAGGAGTACTTTCAAAATATAAATATGATAGAAAGAAATTATAAATGAAAATATGAAC